>OZ023209.1:6601623-6602924 GCA_963995525.1 Escarpia spicata
ACACACAACATTATTTGTACTCAGACCTGAACGAACACGGACAGGGACAAGCTGGTAAAAAGGTCATACCTTCTTGTAAAAATTACAATATAAACGTGTTCCGTCGTCGTCATCAGATGCACACAACAACCTGGTGTGACAGTCTATATTTTAGTGAAGTGTTCAGTCTATCCACTTAAGCAATTAAAACGAAATTTACGGATGCAATATAACGGATGTAATGACTGAGCAAACTGTTGTATCCGCTACATTTAAAGTGTCTTGCGACGATACAGGTTCTTGCGCTTAGCTTAATATAGATTTATATCTACTAATTGTTTGATAGACAAAACTCTCTTACTTATCTACCCACTAAACCATGTAGCTGGATTATATGACAGCCAAGGACCGTTTGACCCAAACACCTCACACCGCACTCGCATCCCGGGCATGACATACCTCTGACCTTCTTGCCGGCCGACCGGTCAGCCAGGGCAGCGATACAGTTGCCTAGCGAGGAGAGGGACTGGTTGATGGCAGCGCCCTCTTTCAGCCGAGATCCCGTCGCCCCCGTGTTGGCTGCCCGCTCACTGAAGACGTCATGGCGGAGGGTTAAGAAACATAGTCGTATGTAGCATAATATTACTGAAAGGTGTCGGATATGTCGCCATATTTTATAGATTGTCACAGCGGGGTCGGACGTAGAGCTGTACGCTGTCTGATGTAACAGCAGGGGCTAGTGTATGGAGAGATATGTGTTACAGAACGTTACTGCGTGGTGATGTCGTGTGGAGTCAAATGTTACAGCACATTGGGGTTAGATTTAAAGTCATGTGTTACAGAACGTTGTAGCAAGCACCCAAGTGTGACCCATCTGTAGCAGAATGTTACAGAACGTTGTAGCAAGTACCCAAGTGTGACCCACTTGTAGCATAATGTTAGAGAACGTTGTAGCAAGCACCCAAGTGTGAGCCACTTGTAGCAGAATGTTACAGAACGTTGTAGCAAGCACCCAAGTGTGAGCCATTTGTAGCAGAATGTTACAGAACGTTGTAGCAAGCACCCAAGTGTGACCCACTTGTAGCAGAATGTTACAGAACGTTGTAGCAAGCACCCATGTGTGACCCATTTGTAGCAGAATGTTACAGAACATTGTAGAAAGCACCCAAGTGTGAGCCACTTGTAGCAGAATGTTACAAAGAGAGCCATATTTTACACAGGAATACAGCGGGGTGAGAGAGAGAGAGAAACCGGGAGCGAGGAAAAAACTAGAGAGAGAGCGAGAGAGAGAAGAGAGGGAGAGAGAGAGAGGGGGAGGGACG
>OZ023209.1:6603124-6605624 GCA_963995525.1 Escarpia spicata
GCATGGGGAGTGGTTGAGAGTGGACGGGGACACGGATTATAAAGTACAACAGTGGTCATTGGGAGAGGTTGTGACTTTCCTTTATTTGACTTGTCTAAATTACTAGACGTACCCCGAAGCTAGCGATAGTCATGTGATCAGGGGTAGGGTTAGCACGAGGTATATTAGGGATAGGGCAGGGTTAGCACGAGGTTTATCAGGGGTATGGTAGGGTAAGCACGAGGTATATGTAAGACTATCCTGATCATTTCTGCTGTAGTATACATATAAAATCCTGAAGCTCGATCAACTGATTTATCAGTCGAACTATAACACCGACGTGAATTACAGCACCCTAAACAATATGGTCCATTATAAACCGTCACCCACCGCAGTGTCTATATCGACTGTATGCATTTTGACACCACACCTTTTCTGACACTCTAAAAAGATTTGCTCATATGTAATCGATATAAATATAACTTCTCACCGATGACGTTACAAAGCCCTAGTAAATAATAACATGGGTAGTCAAACGAGACACAACGTCACGACTCATTCGTATTCGTAAATGCGGCTACATATTTTCTGTGAATAATTTTTCTGTATGCATATTTTCGGACAGCCGAACATTGTATTATTTTAAGGTGTCCGAATATATAAAGTCATTACGACATGTTACTTTATTTTTAAAAGGTAACTTTTTCTTTTCGTTCTGCAGTAAATTAAATCGCACTAGAGATCCATTCACAGGAACGAGCCGCCTCTCTCGACGTGGCTGCAATGCGGCGGTGACTGCCTGGGAAGTCCGCTTGGTGGGGCCACTGGACGACTCACCGTAGAAACCTTTGGTCGGGTGTTGCCGAATGCGAAGACCGCCTCTCTTCTTCTTCTTTGTCGACAACAGGTCGCGCACCTCCTCCATGTAGATCTCCAGCATGCTAAACAATATCTGCCCACGGCACGAGACGGTAAGTATTCACACTATGAGGTGTAACTCTCTGGAGAGAGGGAACTAATAATTGAGGGTGTTCTAAGTCTTGAGAGGATGCTGCAAGAATCCGTCGCCATGTAATACCTCATTGATGATCAAAGTGAAGACTAGTAAGTGATAAATGGGTCTGTTGTGCCCAAATGTAATTGTGAGATCACAGTAGATGTAAGACGAAGTGATGGAACGGCTCTTTTATATAACGCAGGAATTACACTGACTGGCGTAAGTTTGTAGATTCACAGAGTGGAAAAACTCACTGTACAATGCAGTACATTCACATTGTACTGCATTTGGTCAATTCATGAAACAGTAACCACCTAATTAAAATCAAAACCAGAAACGTATTAAATCGTTTGCATGAAAAATACAACTGGGTAAAAAATACTTAGACTTCAGCTTGACAAGTATACGTGGAATTGGGGAGAGACCGGCAGCCGTAGATTATGATAACACGATACTAGCCTCGTATTCCGTCTTGTCGCCATCCTTCTTCTTCTGTTCGATTCCTTTGAACAACTCTTCACACAGAATCGGCACGACGCCTACAGTGACAAGGAGAGACAAACCTCAAAATAATAGTGCAAATGTCGTCTTCCGCTTATCTTGTGTTGTCATCAGTTCGTGCGCGTACATTCATGTACGAATGCAAGTGCGAGTGTGCGCACACGCCATTTACACATACGAGCGAACTCACGTGCATACGTACGTACGTTTGTATGCACGTACGTACGTGTATACAAACGTTTTACTTTTGTATACGTTTTATGTGTTTGTGTCATTTATATATGGTTGTATGTATTCATGTGCGCATATGCAAACGTCCGTGCGTATGTATTTGCGTTGTATGGTATATTCGTACGTGCAAAGTACATTCGTACGTGCATAAGTACGTGCATATGTATGTACGTACGTTTGCATTTACATATATACGTGCGTTTTCTCGCACACAAACCCCCCACGCCACCTGAACAAACACGCGCACACACACATTCACGCACTCATTCACACACACACACACACACACACACACACACACACACACACACACACACACACACACACACACACACACACACACACACACACACACACACACACACACACACACACACACACACACACACACACACACACACACACACACACACACACACTTCACTGTTGCACAAGGCCCCATACAACATGCTCTGGTGAATACTACCTAGTGACCCCAAAGTTACTGTCGAAACATAGTGTCTCATCTAACCGACCCCATGACTCGCTGTGTTCCTCACCTTTGTTGACGCCGTAGCCGACGATGGACCAGCTCTTGCCGGAGCCCGTTTGTCCGTAGGCGAACAGAGTCGTATTGTAGCCGTCCCACGCGTTTTTCAGCACGCCCACCCCCAGGTCGTCGTACACTTGTTGCTGTAACATCACCTTCTTGGTGCAGTACATGGTGGGACTGGCGCCCTCTGGTGGATGTATCTAACACCTACCCACGGAAAAATAAACGAGGGGCGGATCCTGAGAGGTTAGTCTGGGGGA
>OZ023209.1:6608124-6684956 GCA_963995525.1 Escarpia spicata
TATATATATATTGATATATATATATATATATATATATTGATATATGAATATATATTCATAGTGGAGAGGGGAGAGAGTGATATATATGTATATATATATATATATATCACTCTCTCCCCTCTCCACTATGAATGCTGACAATGATTATAGTTTATTTTTGGTCAGTATGTACAAGAACCAATATATAATATTTTATATCCGTACGTACGTACGTACGTACATACATACATACTCGTACGTACGTGCAAACCCTTAATCTGTTCTTCGCTTCGTTTCTTCCTCTTAGTATGTCATAAAAACGATGAATTGAACTGAGTGGGTTTGGATTTGGTCTGTGATTAAGTTGGGAGTATCAGTATGTACACGAGCGATACGGTTACTGCTAGTACTTTCGGTGTGGATACGTTCCTGACTTCTGGTACTATATGTGTGTACATCAGAATTATGTCTTATTCTGATATTTTGTAGATATTCAGGAAGGTTTCTATTTATATATTTGTGATTTTAGACTTTAGAACAAAGGGTCAGTATGTTGCGTTATATTTACTGTTTGTAATCATTCGTATTGCTCTATTTGGTAGTTTTGTTACTTTATTGAGTTGAGATCCCATACCGGTATACAGTAATTTATGTGGGAGAGAATTAGTGAATTGTATAATTTTGATAGTATATATTGAGGAATGAACCATCTCAAGTTATTTATAATTCCAATTGTGCGTGATATTTTGGAAGCTATTTTATCGATGTGGCTGTTCTACTTAACATGTTTGTTTATAGTTAAACCTAGGAATTGAAATTATCTATGCATTCAACTGGTGTGTTTTCTATCTTTAAGGATAATCTTGGGATTTTCTTTTTTGGAGAATGGAATAACATGTATTTAGATTTTTTAATGTTTAATGACAGTTTGTCAACTATTAACCACGCATTTATTTTGTCTAACTCAATATTGATTTCTTGGAAATTGCAATGTATATTAAAGGATCCCAATGTACTTGTTAATACTAAATCATCTGCGTATAGTAGTAGTTTAAAAATTGTGCTAGCGTTTGTGATGTCACTCAAGTAAATCAGAAATAAGAGAGGACCTACAATGGATCATTGAGGCACTCCAGTGGTAATGGGAAACATATCAGATTTAGTGCCTTCAAATTCGACATATGGTTTTCTTCCAGTTAAATAACTACGTAGAAGTGTGTTTCAATTTCCATTAATTCCACAGTATGATAATTTTGATAAGTCTAGAAATATCACTATGGGAAATTCTCCTTTATCCATTTCGCAGATGATTTTGTCAACAAGTTCGAGTGCTGCTAACTCCGTAGAATGTCTCTGTCTAACAACATATTGACTTTTATAGAATAGTTTGTGATTTTGAAAGAAGGATTATAGCTGGCTATAGATTGTTCTTTCGAACACTTTTGAGATCGTTGAAAGTTTTGAAATTGATCGATAATTTGTTAATAACCTTTTGTTTTCCTTTTTCAATGTGGGAGTTACTTTTGCTGTTTTCAAGATATCAGGAAAGGTTCATGTTTATAAAGTCTGGTTTATTATGATTTCGAGTGATTTAAGTAAAGGTGTATTTAATTGTTTCAATACTTTTGTTGATATAACATCTTCGCCACAACTGGATTACCTTTTGAAAGATTCTCTCATCTTCAAGCACACTATTTATCGTTCAGTCGTAGAATGCTACGCAACGAATTTTGGTCAGTGCCACCATTATTGATAAGAATATATAATATATAATTATATACAGGGCCTGTGTAGATAGATATAGAGAGGGGGAGGGGAAGGAGGGTGGGAGAGAGAGAGAGAGAGAGAGAGAGAGAGAGAGAGAGAGAGAGAGAGAGAGAGAGAGAGAGAGAGAGAGAGAGAGAGAGAGAGAGAGAGAGAGAGAGAGAGAGAGAGAGAGAGAGAGAGAGAGAGAGAGAGAGAGAGAGAGAGAGAGAGAGAGAGAGAGAGAGAGAGAGAGAGAGAGAGAGAGAGAGAGAGAGAGAGAGAGAGAGAGAGAGAGAGAGAGAGAGAGAGAGAGAGAGAGAGAGGAGAGAGCAAGAGCGAGAGCGATATATATATATATATATATAGTACACAAACATACAGACAGACAGACAGACAGACAGACAGACAGGCATGCATGCAGGCAGGCAGGCAGGCAGGCAGGCAGGCAGGCAGGCAGGCAGGCAGGCAGGCAGGCAGGCAGGCAGGCAGGCAGGCAGGCAGGCAGGCAGGCAGGCAGGCAGGCAGGCAGGCAGGCAGGCAGGCAGGCAGGCAGGCAGGCAGGCAGGCAGGCAGGCAGGCAGGCAGACAAAGAGCGACAGACTGCCCAACTTCCATACGCAGTACAACAGTAAATGTTTGTGTCAATTCTGTTTGTTTTCAGAAGTTGAATTATTCCGTGATTCAACAGTTTGCACGCTTCGTTAATCCAGCCAAATCATTTAGGAACAAAGTGAGCGGATAAACGAGTTTACATCCTATAATGACACTTGTCTATTCACATGCTTGTCGTTAATTATTTCTATGAAATTAACAACTTTTTAATAACAGTGCACACTCAGATAATTGTACATTACAAACAATTAACATCAGCTAGCCTGGTTCGCAATACGTTTAGTGTTTTTAATACTGACACTTCAAAATTAATAAATGCATCAGTTGGTAACCTGTTTATGTCAACCAAAAATAATTGGTTAAATAAATAAATAATGACAAAGTAAACGCGCCTTTGATTGTCGCGATAGTAGCCATTCGGGGCCGACGGGGAACGTGATCTAAGTAGAGACAGTAAGTAAGTAAGTAAGTAAATTGATGTCCTAATCCACGTGATATACAACGTATTTCAAGACAAAAGCAACACAGATGAGAGAAGTTAAACAAACTTATCGCGCTGGTAGCCTAAAGGAGACACGAATAAGACACAAATCACTGAGCGGAAATGTAATATTTGCACACAAGAATGTGCAAGAATGTGCGTGGTTATTACTGGATTTGTGGAAAGAAAGATTTATTTACGGACATGACAAAAACAAGCGACTGGTAACATAATTATGGTTCTATCGGTGTCGGATTTATCGCAACTATTTTCATAGTCGTCACCGTAACCGTCGTTTTGTTGTCGGTTAGGCGCCTACTGTCTGTCTGGGCAGTCATGTTTCCTTAGTCCCCCCTTCTACTCCCCGTCTATGCCGGCGTATTTAGAGGCGGCCGGGGTATACTGGCGCTTTTCGACCGACCACACCAGACCAAGACCAGACCAGACCAGACCAGACCAGACCAGACCAGACCAGACCAAAACAGACATCCTCAGACTGGAGTGTATCCACTACACCGACCGACACTGACTGCGCTATACTGGAAACCGGCGTGATGTCGTAATCACGTAAACTTGAGATCTTTCGTATACGCCAGACCGACACCAACTAGCCCCGACTACAATCGACGTGGTGGAAAGTTTTCAAGTTTACGTAAATGTGCCGGCATCAAGAATAGCGCAGTCGGTGTCAGTCGGTGTAGTGGACACACTGCAGTCGAAGAGAGTCTGGTTTGGTTTGATCTGACCTGGCTTAGGTGTCAAGACCCGACAAGATCAGACCACACCAGACCACAATAAACCAAGCTAGACTCCCTCTAGTGCAGTGTGTCCACTGCACCGACCGACCAACACCGACGGAACCATACTCAAAGCTGGCGTGACGTCATAATCACGTAAGCTTTAAGACTCTTCACTACGTCGAATGTCGTCGGGACTAGTCGGTGTCGGTCTGACGTGGTTTGGTTTGGTCTGGATTGGTCGGGCGAAAAGTGCCAATGTATACAGGCATTTACTGCTACCATACAGCTATCTCTCTTGTTTCCTCTGTCTCTGTCTCTAGGATCTATCTGCCTGTCTGTGTGTCTGTCTCTCTGCCTCTCTGTCTGTCTACCAGTCTGTCTGTGTCTCTGCCTGCCTGCCTGCCTGCCTGCCTGCCTGCCTGCCTGCCTGCCTGCCTGCCTGCATGCCTGCCTGCCTGCCTGCCTGCCTGCCTGCCTGCCTGCCTGCCTGCCTGCCTGCCTGCCTGCCTGCCTGCCTGCCTGCCTGCCTGCCTGCCTGCCTGCCTGCCTGCCTGCCTGCCTGCCTGCCTGCCTGCCTGCCTGCCTGCCTGTCTCTCTGTCTGTCTGTCTGTCTGTATGTCTGTCTGCGTCTCTGTCTGTCTAGTTATAAATCCCTAGTTCTCTTCATATTCTCTACTACATTCGCCTCTTAATTTTTTCACTTCCAGACTTCCCTCGCATATCTCTCCGCCTTCCGCATCTTACCTTCACGTCAACATCCACTTGGCAGAAACCACATGCATCGACGTCAGCGGGTATCACGAACAGCTTGAGTAACACACACACACACACACACACACACACACACACACACACACACACACACACACACACACACACACACACACACACACACACACACACACACACACACACACACACACACACACACACACACACACACACACACACACACACACACACACACACACACACACACACACACACACACACACACACACACACACACACACACAGCAAACGGACACCAGAACCTCCTCGTAGTAGCAAACAGCAACACAAAAGGATATGAATGGACGCACGCGCACGGCCACTTTCAGATTCTCCTCCGTCATTGCTCCTTACACGTACTCCCTTCTTCTCGTCCTCTTCCTACGTCCACTGAAATATATAACACGCAGGTATCCCGAGTTGTTTCTAAACCGCTACAGTAGCGCTGGTGTGCTGCCTCCGAAGGCGGCCATGTTTCTCGTGGCGCGTCCGGCGTTGTCTGGACTACAGCCGATCGATGGTGCAGGTACCGCCGGTGTTGCGTGCCAGAAAACGTCGTGCGGGAATACCTCGAGGTATTCTATCAACATGTCTGCCAGTGGATAACCGGGTCCGAATAGTAACTAGAGTCCGTATATGAAGATCTGCTGTTGATTCGGCATGTAAACAATCTGATACTATAATATCTAAGGGGTGAGGTAAGGTGAAATATAACTTTACTTTATAGCTATAGTCCTTATCAAAATTATTTTATTATTTATCAACATTTCATATACATATTTTTGAAACATATAATGTTTTAGTTGGAAATACAATGATTTCTTTGCCTAAATAAATGATTTGGAGGTGTTTAACCATGCTGAAAAGCCTCGCTGGTCAAAACCGCCATGGCTGATTTCTTGCGGCTGACCATGGCGTCCTGTGGTTTAGCATGAAGCGAGGTATTGTGGCCCGACGAGGTTTTCTGGCATGCAGCACCGGCTATTCTCAGTTCGAATATCGATTTGTACTCGAAGAGGTGTTGCCGTGGACATCGGCAATGCCGCTCGACATCACAAATGTAAACAACGTGTTCGCATTAATTCTTAATCGAGGTACTGAATGGACGCTTATTTGGTCGATGATTAGTTCAGTGACGCGAGAGACGGACCCAGGTATTAGTGCGACGGGGATTAGTTGATGTGTAACTGGAAATAGGTGTAACTTTAAGAAGATTCTAATTAGATAAAACGTGTGCATTTTGAGGGTGTTTAATGCAATAGTGGGGTGTCCGAGCGGTTGACCGCCAGACTTTTGGTCGAGGTGACCGGAGTTCGAATTCCATTACCGACCGCCGTTTCGAAAGTTGGGCAATGTCGTTCACCCCACGTTGCTGTGTGTTTCAGAAGAGACACAATAAGCCGTTGGGTTTTTTCACCTGGTGTATCTGCTAGGGGAAAAAAGGTCACACAAAGAGGGTAAACCTACAGTGGACTTACTAATTCTAGAGAAGGAAAACTCTGAGAATTAACCAGGATCACAATGGAAACAAGTACTTGCACAGTCTTGTGTCATCCACACAGTACACGTGTATCCACACAGTACACGTGTATCCACACAGTACACGTGTATCCACACAGTACACATGTATCCACACAGTACACGTGTATCCACACAGTACACGTGTATCCACACAGTACACATGTATCCACACAGTACACGTGTATCCACACAGTACACGTGTATCCACACAGTACACGTGTATCCACACAGTACACGTGTATCCACACAGTACACGTGTATCCACACAGTACACATGTATCCACACAGTACACGTGTATCCACACAGTACACGTGTATCCACACAGTACACATGTATCCACACAGTACACATGTATCCACACAGTACACGTGTATCCACAGAGTACACGTGTATCCACAGAGTACACGTGTATCCACACAGTACACATGTATCCACACAGTACACGTGTATCCACACAGTACACGTGTATCCACACAGTACACATGTATCCACACAGGTCCCGCTGTTGTTAACGCACGTGAAACTTTGACATTTTTAGGTCTTTTCTGAAAGTATTTTATTCGACCATTCATCAGTTGTCAAGGAAATATATAATCTTGGACATAACGTTTGTGAGTCAGAAAAAACGGCCAGCTTGACTGATAATTAAACTTCACATTACAACAAAAATGTCGTTTACTCTCTAGATTCCTATCGCTGGAGCTCACTAATCAGCGACTCGTACGACAAACGTGCACCGATTCAGCTAAATCCGTTACGCTATTTATCATAGAAACGGTATAAACCGCACTGCATTATTAATAACTGGACAAAACAAAAAAACAATGCCAATGCGACACATAATCAATTCCCCACGTGTTAGTTGAAATTAGTTCGTGTCGAACACTCGCTGCCGATTGATTACAAAGATGGCCGGCTACCATTTCATAATCACTACTGTTCTTATGGTAATCCGCATTCGCTATGACGCCATTAACTATAATTTCTGGGAACGGGTAGCGGGACTCGGCTAGCAGTAGTGCAGATAGAGTTTCAGTCATATTAATATTAATGTTTAGGAGGGTTTTAACTGTTACATTCAGCCTTCTACTACGGTCGCACAGTTCGCTGGCAACCGCTTTACGAAGAAACACAGGCGCCACCTGGTGAGTAAATGTGGTAGTTCGTGTATGCCAACTCTTGATGCCTACGAATATCTGCAAACCCTCCCGGATTTTCCGATTCGCCCGGATTTGTTGTGAATCTCCAGAACTCCAGGAAAAGAATAACATCTCCCGGTTTTTCGGTGAAAACGAAAATCTCCCGGAAAAGAAGTGAAGCTTCCGATATCCATCCGTCTTCCGATATTCACCAGTCTTCCGATATCCAATCCAACATGACCGAACTGATGAGATTTAACGAACTATCTGGAATCTCCCGGGTTGACGAATTTATGGGGATGCAACTGTTCTATAATTTGTTATATATAACACGTTATGCCACTACACTTACTAGTAGAAACGTG
The DNA here is from genome assembly GCA_963995525.1 of Escarpia spicata. Taxonomy (NCBI): domain Eukaryota; kingdom Metazoa; phylum Annelida; class Polychaeta; order Sabellida; family Siboglinidae; genus Escarpia; species Escarpia spicata. The sequence continues at coordinate 6,615,480 of OZ023209.1, forward strand.
ATGAGTGACGAGACGTGTCCCCCTTCTGAGATGCTAGATACGTACGTCACTAATATATGTCTTCTATAATAATGTTTATTAACCATCAATGTAGAACACAGATTAGAACTCCATAATCAGAACATAGGTGTTGGCCGCAGAGAGTGAAGAAACCGTAACTGCATGTGCACCGTTTGCTTCCCGTGTGAGAAAGAACACCAATTGTAGTGCCTCTTCCGAAAAAAACAAGCAAAGTAGGGTGAATGAAATGTCGAAACCGCAGTAGGCCAACGTCAACAGCCTGCTACTCAGCCCGGTGCGACTATCCGCTGAGCTACTTCCCCCGCCTTACGTACCTTTATTCTACCTGTGAATTAAGAATCAACACAGATATGCAACGAATGTGAAATTGATGTGTGGATAATAGACGGGGGGTCTTTCTAAAATCAACCGTACTTTTAGGGGAGTTACATGCTAGTGTGGTGAACCGTTAAAACGAGGTGGGGTTCTAAAAAATAACAAATAACTGAATGTGTTTTATTATTATATGTTTGGAATGTGCCAGTGGGAATATCAAGGTCTACATAGTATGCTACACTGCACGGTCGACATCTATAAATAGGTCTCTCTTCCTCAACATGTCCGTGTACAGTGGAACGTTAATCTAATCCAACTAAAATACTGGGAACACAAAACGTGTTAATAAACAGCACAAGCTAATAAATATATCCGTCCAGTTTTTAGAAGCCATCTCTCCACTACCCTTGTAGGATAAGCTACGTCGCATGCAAGCCACATAGGCTAGGTAAATATTTATTCCGGTCTGAATCGCCAATCTAAGAGTCAGAATTTACTATTCTTGGTTGGTTGTTTCCAACTGTGATGATGCACAAATACAATACTAATTTGTGGACATAACGTGGCGTTTATTGGTCTGTTTATATGGAATTTTGATAACCTTTCGAATAGGCTCAAGTGGGCTGAACATCAGGGTTAAAGATCGGTCAGAAGTTAGTCGACTCAAAGCCTACGCTTACTTGTGGTAAATACAATAAGAAAATGTTTACCTCACCTCTGAAATTCCCACGTCTAATTGCCGTTACGACAGAGAACAAACAACGCTACTTCATTCAAAAATCGTATCCACGTTCACGCGCACCAAAACATGACGCACCTATAAAAGGCCGTTATAGTGATATCAGCGATATAAATAATATATATCTACATTCAAACCTCGGTTTATAGTTTCCATAGAACAGGCCCATGATATTTAATATTAAAGCAAAGCACGACAATTATCAGTCTAATGCAGTCATCTCGCTATTCAATAGCTCGGTGCAAAAAGGAGGAGATACTCCACATTTGCCTACGCCCAAGCAGCCGCGATCAGCCTGCTAGTAGTCTGCCCGTCAAAGTCGATAATAGGCTGCCGCACCCACGCATTTGGCGACCGTGTACGTGGTTGCACATGGTAATCAGCAAACGTTGGAAAACAAAGAAACATGACAAGAGTTGATATATATAAAACGGTCTGATAACTTCGCAAAGTCGTCAAAACATGTAGCATTGCGCATGGTTGGGTGGATGGTCGATCGTGACCAAGTATCGCGAAGGAAATAAATAGCTACCATGGTTCCATCAACCGAGTGGAACATGCATTAATGCATATTGACCGTATTGTGAATAGCACAACCGGGGAACATATTGGCAACCACGTCACGTCAGTTGACTGCGGTGGGTAGAGGGTCTGTTGGTTGCCGTTTTGGAAACTTTTTTGATTGCCAAGTCCCACACAATGTAGGCGCTATTCGCCATTGGCAGTGATAGGTGGTGGTAGGAACGGATCTACAGAGAGATTATGAAATTAGTTTGTTGCTGATCTTGTCACTCCTTACACCAAGGATTATCCTATCGACAATCAACCTGTTTCGCATACAGTTGCAAAAAGGTTTTTGCTAGATTTTTCAACACTGAGTAGTTTTGTTCAAACGACTCGTTTTCTTGATTCCGGGTGTTAAATTTATACCTTTCAAATTATTTTACTTCGCCCATGATATGTTTGTCAAATTTTCTGATGATTTCAGCGTTCTTCTTCCGTCAAATCCATACCATTGAAGACGCGTAGTGCATCTTTCCCAATACAGTGTAGAAGAAGTTCTGTCTGGCTTAGTGTCGAGTCCATACACGATTAGATAGTTTTCCCACATTTGTTTCCACAACTTCCGGCCGTTACAGTTGAATTATCGTCAGCCATAGTACACTTTTTAACACAAATGTCACTTTTGACAGGACTGCCTTGCCATACTCAGTTACCTTCGATATCCCACCGCTGCCACCATGTTACGATATTTACACGGGCGTACGGACTTTAGAATATACAGGCAGAATAGAAACGATAGTTCTGGTAAACCAAACTTTATTAAACGTGGCTGCCGCGACCAGGGCGCGGCCCGTTATTCTACTTTCTTGGGAGACGTCATTAAGGGATATTGTTACAGCATCTCCTGGAAACCCGCCAAAACGGGGGCACTTTCCAAAGGTCCAACGGGACACGTCAGGCTAGCGCTGCGTAATTCCAAAGATCTATGGGGCACTTGCACCCAGGTTCCCTGCATCCGTCTGTGTGTGGTTTGAATAAATAGGAAACACATGACGTTTTTCCGATATGGCAAACTTGTGAAACCACCTTCAAGCAGAGGAGGGTCAAGGAGTACCGGGGCCCTGGTGCCAGGTTGTGATGTCACCAAGGAGTACCGGGGCCCTGGTGCCAGGTTGTGATGTCACCAAGGAGTACCGGGGCCCTGGTGCCAGGTTGTGATGTCACCAAGGAGTACCGGGGCCCTGGTGCCAGGTTGTGATGTCACCACTAGTTGATCAAGCAGAGGAGGGTCAAGGGGTACCGGGGCCCTGGTGCCAGGTTGTGATGTCACCAATAGTTGATCAAGCGGAGGAGGGTCAAGGAGTACCGGGGCCCTAGTGCCAGGTTGTGATGTCACCAATAGTTGGTCAAGCAGAGGAGGGTCAAGGAGTACCGGGGCCCTGGTGCCAGGTTGTGATGTCACCAATAGTTGGTCAAGCAGAGGAGGGTCAAGGAGTACCGGGGCCCTGGTGCCAGGTTGTGATGTCACCAATAGTTGGTCAAGCAGAGGAGGGTCAAGGAGTACCGGGGCCCTGGTGCCAGGTTGTGATGTCACCAATAGTTGATCAAGCAGAGGAGGGTCAAGGAGTACCGGGGCCCTGGTGCCAGGTTGTGATGTCACCAATAGTTGGTCAAGCAGAGGAGGGTCAAGGAGTACCGGGGCCCTGGTGCCAGGTTGTGATGTCATCAATAGTTGATCAAGAAAGGTAGTACACTTAGAATGTCGCATTTGCTGACGAGCCAGGCATGGGGTCTATGTTTGTCATGGAAAGCACGGACATGTTTTGGAATTGTCTTGTATCAGTAGTATTTCCAGTGCAAATCTGTTGGCCATTTGAGAGGGACAGAATGAGCGCGGTAGGATAGTCGCTTGTCGTGAACTTGCAACATGGAATTGGCGCATGCTTACGCAGACATGACACTGCGAGGAAGTTGCGCACTGTGAACAGTAGACGGGTCGTGACTACAACACGTGGTGCTTGTGTTCACATGACAAGCAGTTGTGTGGAAGAAGCGCACGGAGTAGACGTGGATGAACGACAGGACATGCTTCCTAAGTTCTTCGTCTTTTTCTTCTTATTATTATCATAATTATTATTACATCGCTTAATTGTTGTTGCAGTAAACGGCCGCGATGACTGCGAGATGTGAACCACGAGCTAGAGCTACACGTATAACGTATGAGACACGGCGACAGGAACTTGAAAACATTGTTCGCGAACTTCGACCGAAAGAGACGAGACGTCAGATACCGTTCAAGTTGACGATCGATGTGGCGGCGTAGCCTTATGTGCATTATTCATAACTATCGAACGTTAGATATTAATGTGTTGTATAAGAGGTTTTGGTCGCTGTAATTTGATTTAGGTAACCACGGTTCGGAAGAGACAGAAAATATTTCGCTATTGAAGCACCGTATGGCAAATGACACCTCCTCCTCCCCAACAGGGATTTGAGGTTGGGTGGCCGGCTTGCAGATTCCTTCCATGGCTTACCCGCCGTCTTCAACTGCCAGTCATTTTAACCGGATATTGTTTTTATCTAAAGTAAATGACTGGTTGATTGCTGACGGTGTCTTTTTCGTCATCCGATGTACAAATTCGTAATTTTTTTTAAACTGAAAACAAAGAAATGTTTTATTGTTTGTTTCACACAGGTGTGCAGTGAAAGGAGGGATAGAAGCGATAGAAGCGATAGAAGCGATAGAAGCTAGTGACGACGCTGTGGCAACATCCATACAAAGACGTTTATGCTAGATAATAGACACCCATACACTGTTCCAAGTTCACAATTCCCATAATGCTCCGCGCCGGACAAAATATACATTTCCTTGTACAGGTAATATTAAAGGAGTCGTCCTAACATTCTGTCCATTGGGATGTGTAGGTTCTGTGCAGTTTGATGATCCATCGTGAAACCCCTGTACCTTCTGTGTGTTGTTTCCGACAATACGATGTCCGAGAAATTGCCTGGACAGGATGTAATATAGTGACGTTTTATTTATTTATTGTGCATTTGAGTGGGGCCCCAGGGAGCTCAGTCACGTGACTCATTTGCCCCTTTGGTAAGACGTCACTGCCACCAAGGTGAAATTTGTTATTTTCTTTCGATAGATTTTGTTCAGTAAAACACAGCTCCCTGGCCTTCGACTTGGTTGCTAAACAATAGTAAACATTCGATGGTGGAGGTGGATTACTGAACATTCTTCAGGCTAGTTCTTTTTCAAATCAAAAACTTTCATTTTGCATATCCAAAACGTATTTTACCTGGTAAAGGCTTTCGTCGAACGTATCACTTTGACTTCATCAGTACTGATGATGCTGAATGACGCCATCGTACACGTGAGGCAGTTCGTAATTGCCCTCGTCTCTGTTGATGGGTGTTCTGGTCACCCTGATCTAGATGGCTTCCTTGATGTGCCGGATTCTTCGGCTGGGTTCCTTTTCTAAAATTTTCGTTCCCTCCCAGTCTATGATGTGGTTTTCAGTTATCGCATGGTCTGTAAGGGTGGATTATTGATGGTAGACATCAATCTTCTTTCCCGCTCCTTGTGCATTTCTCATTTATCGTGTTGTCTACGTCCTTTCTGTGTTCCTCCAGTCGTGTTTTGAGTAGTCTTCCTGTCTCCCCAATGTACTCAGCACTACAATTCTTGCATGGTGTTTGGTACACCAGTTCGCCCTGTTCTTCTAGCCCTACTAAAGCCTTTACCAGGTAAAAAACATTTTGGATATGCAAAATGAAAATGTTTGATCTGGTGGGGGTGGATGTTTGTCTAAATCCAGAGCCTCAATGATTGTCACAACGTACGTTCGCATTTCCCGTATCAAGGCCAATGGTACACCTTTTGGAGAAATATATAAAGGCATAGTGGATTAACTACAAATACTATTGCTGTTACTAACGATTTCAGGTGAAACCTAGCGGTTTTTCTGCTTGTTCTAGGTCTAACTTAGGTATTATAATTTATACATAGTCTTCTAGCGTGGCGCCATCTTGCGGGTAGTTTTGAAACACATTAGCTATGACGTTTACGTATTATATACTGGTATATATTAATACACATTTGCTACGTTGTTTACGCATTATCTACCGGTATATATTATATATCGATACACATTAATAATGACGTATTATATACCGGTATATATTAATACACATTAGCTATGACATCGACGTATTATATACGGTATATATTATATACCGGTATATATTAGATATTAATACTTTAACATGCAGTACAGCGTATTGAAGTGCATCTCCTCCTAAGTGTCGAGTTTCACTCGCCTCTTTGTATTCATCCTTTCTTTGAACAATTGGCCTGTGATCTGCCAATTGGCAATAATATTATATATATTTTAACCTTTATCTACTTATAAGATTTACACGCTTTGCTTGTTTGGAGGGCATTTCTCCTAAAAAAAAGAAGAACAAAAAGAGGGGTGATCATCTCCTATGACACCCCTGTAGTAGCAATAATTGATGACCTTGGTTTGTTGGTAAAGTTAGTGTATATGAATGTGTTGAAATTAAATCAAAGAATGTATATATATGGACTAAAATGACAAATGTGAGACCACACTGCACGTATACGTCAAGCAGAACTACTAATCCAAAACATAATGGAAATTTATGGGACAAACTCTGATGTGCCATAGAAACAAGTCAGTTTGGTTTAATTGTGTGCGTGTATTTTACTCCTAAGTTCACACAATGATAACGCACAATATACAGACACCACTCTATAATTCATGACGCATTCGAGAAGTCAGACTCGTTCGCCACTGGGCCTCAAATCATAGAAAGCGCAACAATGTATATGAAATAGACGATTCAATAAATATAACTGTCATTACATCTGGTGCATCCCACCACAGGCCAAATAACACTGCCAAGTCATCGATTGTGAATGTTCTGACATGAAGAGCTGTTTCTGCTGTAAATGTTTAGTTCGTTTCGTCTTCCTGCTGCTCCAGGAATTCAGTGAGGGTGGCGCCATCTAGTGGTATGGTCAGGTACTCCATCCCATCGGCTCCCTGAAAAATATTTTTTGTAAAGCTATGTATTGTGTGCATCTGCAGCTGGAAAAACATACAAACCTGTACACAGATGCCTACTTAATAGTACATACACACACATATCACTCGCGTGTGTAAACACATTATTTTATTGTTACTTTACTTGTCTCCAAACGATATCATCTGCCAGAGGGAGCCACAGATGCAAGGGTTTCACGATGTATTTGTACCGTTTGACAAATATTACAGAACTTCAGGCTGTTCTTCACAACACATGTTTTCTGCAATGTTTCCAATTCTCCCCAACTGTTTGCTTGAGACTTTACAAAACTTTGTCAACAACCATAGAAACATACATAACATTGCAAGCAATCAGCAAATATCCAGTACGAGTAGTTAACCAATATGTACACTTAACAAATGGGGAATTAAACAAATAAAAGGTTAAGGATTCATCATGGGATCACACAAGAACCCATGACAGTTTGGTGGAGGAATGAGGATCATAGCAAACATAAATAAGATACCTACATATTCTAGCGTGATTACAGTTAGCTGTATTTCTTATGTACACTGGAACCTCACTTTATGGTTACTTTGCTAATACAGCCACCTCACAATTAAGGTCACCCTGGGACAGTCCCAAACTATTTCCACATACAGTAAAGCATAGGATATAATCCTGCTAATAAGGTCACCTTTGTCCAGTCCCAAAGGTGACCTTAATACATGTAGTGATGTTCCACTGTAATCTTTAGATTTTATTTATGAAGTGGAACAACAAAAAGGTCGCAAGAGAAGGCTACTGCTGAGAGGATGGACTGTGTGAGGAGGGCCATAAGAGGATGGACTGTGTGAGGAGGGTCATACGAGGATGGACTGTGTGAGGAGGGTCATACGAGGATGGACTGTGTGAGGAGGGCCATAAGAGGATGGACTGTGTGAGGAGGGTCATAAGAGGATGGACTGTGTGAGGAGGGCCATAAGAGGATGGACTGTGTGAGGAGGGTCATAAGAGGATGGACTGTGTGAGGAGGGTCATACGAGGATGGACTGTGTGAGGAGGGTCATACGAGGATGGACTGTGTGAGGGTCATACGAGGATGGACTGTGTGAGGAGGGTCATACGAGGATGGACTGTGTGAGGAGGGCCATAAGAGGATGGACTGTGTGAGGAGGGCCATAAGAGGATGGACTGTGTGAGGAGAGCCATAAGAGGATGGACTGTGTGAGGAGGGTCATATGAGGATGGACTGTGTGAGGAGGGCCATAAGAGGATGGACTGTGTGAAGAGGGCCATAAGAGGATGGACTGTGTGAGGAGGGCCATAAAAGGATGGACTGTGTGAGGAGGGTCATATGAGGATGGACTGTGTGAGGAGGGCCATAAGAGGATGGACTGTGTGAGGAGGGCCATAAGAGGATGGACTGTGTGAGGAGGGCCATAAGAGGATGGACTGTGTGAGGAGGGCCATAAGAGGATGGACTGTGTGAGGAGGGCCATAAGAGGATGGACTGTGTGAGGAGGGCCATAAGAGGATGGACTGTGTGAGGAGGGCCATAAGAGGATGGAGTGAGGATGCAAGATGGAGAGAAAAGGCTGCTGAAAGGAAGCTGTGGAGAGAACGTACAAGACCAGTGGTTCAACAATACTACATGTGACCTCACCCCTGTACAGTTGACCTCACCCCTGTACACTTGACCTCACCCCTGTACCCTTGACCTCACCCCTGTACACTTGACCTCACCCCTGTACCCTTGACCTCACCCTTGTACACTTGACCTCACCCTTGTACTCTTGACCTCACCCCTGTACATTTGACCTCACCCCTGTACACTTGACCTCACCCCTGTACACTTGACCTCACCCCTGTACACTTGACCTCACCCTTGTACACTTGACCTCACACTTGTACATAGAAAAAGGAAGAAGAACAGAATAAGAGTTTCTAAAAACAGTTGACGACAAGCATAAGAGGCCAGAGACGAGAGTAAAGTAACTGAAGGTCTGCAGCACCTTCTTAGTCTTGATGAGTTTGTGGTCTTTGAACTCTGTCAACTGTGTCCTCAAGGTGAGGTCACTGTTGACGAGGAATGCCTCGCGACACTTGTGATACAGCTCTGGCAACGGCAAGCCTGAAACAACAAACACAGGTACAGCTCCGGCAACGGCAAGCCTGAAACAAACACAGGTACAGCTCCGGCAATGGCAAGCCTGAAACAACAAACACAGGTACAGCTCCGGCAATGGCAAGCCTGAAACAACAAACACAGGTACAGCTCCGGCAATGGCAAGCCTGAAACAACAAACACAGGTACAGCTCCGGCAATGGCAAGCCTGAAACAACAAACACAAGTACAGCTCTGGCAACGGCAAGCCTGAAACAACAAACACAGGTACAGCTCCGGCAATGGCAAGCCTGAAACAACAACTCTAGTACAGCTGGTGCTTTGGCCTTTCTGATCCATTTGGCTTCTTTTACTTGCCGTGTTCTTCAGTTGGCTTCCTTGTCCACTATTTTCGCTTCTTCCCAGTCTGTGATGTGATTTTTGGTTGAAATCAACCTCACATGTACAATGACGTCACATGTGAAATGTACTGAAGAAGTTGGTATGCTAGGCTGACTAATGATTCTACAACTACAAGGTAAAAGCCATTCAAGCATCATTTACATCAATCATACAACACGTATTGACATATGTACAATGGATTAAAATTTAAAAACATTAAAATAAAAAATATAATAATAAAATAATAATAATTAAAAACAAATACATAATAGAATAAATACAATCATAACCATACATGAGACAGATAAAAACAAAGCACAATTAATATGGTGGTGTAGCAATATTTGTGTTAGAACATGAAATACAGTATAGAGATGGTTCTGACCTTGGTAGAGGGAGTTGTCTGAGTGTTTGAGCTGGTGGCGGGCCAGCAGGAGGAAGATGCCGCGTGCGTTGGCGGTGAGACTGCGCATGACGTGGGTGAGGGAACTGAGAGCGAGACTCCCTGTCTGTTGCACCAGCAGCGAGTTCTCATATGACGTCTCCTCGCTGTACGGGGCGTATGTGGTCGCGTCATACCACGCCCAGTTGAACCGACTCGCTGTCATTTGATCCCACACTGGGTAGACAGACAACACATTTTATTTCAACAACAATAACAGGCAATAATAGCGATTATTTCATCATAAAAATGTAGATTTGTTGAAAAAAGGCTAGAAGTATAAAACTTATAATTACTTGCCCTTTTACACAAATCTATGTAGCATTGCATAAAACAGTATTCAGTTTGTTTGCATGTGATAAAACCTGGAGTTCATCAGACATAACAATCATGTCCATTTGTAGCTTTTACCACAAAATATTTATGCATTAAATGCAAAAATATTCAATATATTTGCTTCATATTTGTTTCTGAAAAGATGAGCATTCGGGCAATAAAATAATTGAACTATCAAGAGAATTCCACAGCTTAACTACTTTGACAGTAAGTAAGAAAGTAAATTTTATTTTCTCATCCACATGATATACAAAATATTTCAAGACAAACGCAACACAGATGAGGTGGCTACCAGAGAAGTTAAACAATTTATTAAGCTGGTAACCTATTAAATATAGTACATTAAGTTACCGTACATAGTACAAACTAAATAAAATACACTCCTGTATATAAATATCATTACATATATAAATGTTGGACAGTTGACTCAACGTAATAGCTGCAGGTTGACTTCATTTAAATAAAGCTAGAGATAATGTTAGGGAAACTGATGATTAAAAACTTATTCATTACAGATATAGTTCAATTAGTTTAATTAATGCCAATGATAAGTTTCCTGGTTTCATGCTTTAACATATTCAACGATGTTGTATTTTTAATATCTACAGATAGTGTGTTCAGAAGTCATGCACCTATTATTTTTAAAGAATTCTCTCCAATTCTATATTTAGATCTTGGTATATATAAGTTTGCCTCCTATCTTGAACTTATCGTCTATTAAGCTTGTAAAATTGGTGAAATAGAACAGAAAGTTGTTTCCCACACTGTTTGTATACAAACATTAGAACACTAAGTGTACAGGTGTACATATAGTTCCTGAACTTTTAGAATATTAAATTCCCGATGTAAGGAATTAGCACTATCACAACGGTTACACTTAGCTAATGTTTTCAGTAAAATGTTTTGGAAAACCTGTAGTTTAGCTATGTTGGTCTTACACGTTGATCCATACAGTTCGATCACATAATTAATATGGGGAAATACATAGGCATAATATAATTGCCTTATCATATCATCATTTATGAATGAGGCTATATGATGGAATACACCTGATCGCTTAGACATCTTTATACAAAGTTCATTAATATGTTCAGACCATGATAGTTTACAGTCCAAATAGATGCCCAGATATTTGACTGATTGAATCAGTTCAACCTGTTTGCACTGCAGCAACAATGACATAACTGAGCGATCTGCATATTGTGTAGCAAGTTTGACTCAGATTCAGAGTCAGTTGATTGTGCTTGAACCAAGTACTAAGCGACTCTAACTCATCCCAAACCGTACATACAATATCTGTTATATCCTTACCACTATTGAACAGGTTGGTGTTATCTGCAAACATTATCTTTTCACATTCGTATGAGCATATTTGTGTGTAAAACTATGACCCTGCATGTCTGCATAATAGTATTTATATACACTCGTACCTGCCGAAAAACCATTGTGTAGATATTGTTTTGGCAATAAGTTATATAGCTTAAATATAATTATAACAGTTCTTAACTTCACTATATCTGGTACTTTAAGAATGTGTAGATTAAAAACCGATTCATACTTGTCAGTGATTTAACAATACATACAATCTAGCTCTATGTCAGCAATGGTGAGGTTCTCTCAAAACACATTTGCTTTTTCTTCTGCAGTGCTGTATTAAAAATGGGTTAGAAAAAAATTAAGAAAATAGCTGATGAAATCAAGGCAGCAAAGTAGACACATAGAAGGAAAGAAATGTAAGACTTATATTAGATATTCTCACATGACACAAGGCATTATGTTTCTTAATTTTGTATAATACACCGGAACAAACCCACAATACAATAAATACATCATGCAGGTGTTACTGCTAAACCATGTAGCTAATGTGCCACTGCGCTCCACAATTGATCTATCCATGTCATTTGTTACCTAACAAAAGCTCGAAAATGCCGACCACATGGTGCTTTAATGCATTCTGACGTATGTATATTTTTTTGACATTCTGGTCATAAAAGTGTTTCTTTATAACAAAAATAGAAGGCAAACATTCTGAAGTGACAACTGTATGCAGGAATGTTTGATTTATAAGCTGTCATGCAGCAACGATAATGTAGTTCGCGTAAATACCTGTTATCAACATTGGTGGCAGAAGTAACGCTTGACGGAGGTCACACGCAAAACGTTGATTTTGACAAAGGCAAACTGTGACGTACCGGATACATCAATTAGGATGTAAGAAAAAGGGAAAGATTGTGAATTGACTTACTGAGAGGGGCGTTGATGTGGTCAATGGATGCGACAACGTGAATGCCCCGGGTGGCTGCCAACATGGCGAGTACACTCTGCACCTTGTGTGGCCGGAGCATTGGGCCATCCAGGTTGTGAATCACCAGGTAGAAGTCTTCATAATCTACACACATACACCAGTAAACAGCTTGATACCAAGACATGGCTGGTTATTATTTACTGTCGTGAAAATAAAGATTTTATCCCGGTATTTGCTGTTACTGAATCAACGGAAATTGGTTGTGGTATTTTTAATCTTTAATTTAACTCTTCGTAATTTAAGTCTTCATAATCATGCAAGCATGTAAACAAGACATGGTTGGTTATCAAATTACTTAATTGTGGTGAAAATAAAGATTCTATTTGCTATTACTGCATAAACGGAATTTGGATGCTGTATTTTTAGTGTGTTTCAACAAAAGTGCGTTTTCTGTTCATCTTGATATTTACAAATGTTCTTGAAATTGCACACAAACTCATTATGGCTAGGACTGTTCCAGTTACCAAGTTCATAGATTTGTATACAATTTGTATTTATCAGTAAAGGGATACATCATAAGGATGTGATACACTGAACACTTTTTTAAGATAGGATGAATAGTTTTTAATATGACCTTTCACAAGGCGTGTGACCGTTAGAAGATGTTATATTGATGGTGTTATAGTTAAAACAGGAAAAGGCCCGAGTTATGTGTTTTCCTACAGAACAAATGCCAACTTCCGGTTCTGATGGTCAGCAGTGGCGCCACCTACCCGAGCACTCATAGTGCTGCCGAATGAACTCGCACTGCTCAATGACGCTGCGGAAACTGCCAATGTGCTCGAGGATGTCTTCTGTGATGTGTGTAAGGACCTAGAGGAGGGTGAAGACATTCACACCTTGCTTATATCAAGCCATCATATGTAATAATAATATTAATAAAAGTACTTATATGGTGCCCGATCAATCAAAAATGCTCTTGGGCACTTTACATACATAAAAATTTAAAAGTTTTATAATACTATCTTAAATATTATAGTTATTAAAACAAGTAAAAGATCATAAACAACTGTTAAACAAATAAGTGTTAAGATATTCTTAAAACTACATTAAATACATTCATTTATGCAAGTCACACTAAAAGAATGTGTGTGTGTGTGTGCGCATACATATGCAGGTACGCATGTTTGGATATATGTACATAGTAATACTTTTATTATTTTCAAAATTATCAGTGGTTCAGTGGTCTTACTGGTTAAGGGTTTGTGCTGGATATTAGATGATTGTTGACAATGTTACATTTGTTCACTGTGATTGTTAACAATGTTACATGTGTTCACTGTGATTGTTGACAATGTTACATGTGTTCACTGTGATTGTTGACAATGTTACATGTGTTCACTGTGATTGTTCTGAGCTATGTAAACCATCCACTGGTCAGTTAGGGATGTCTTACATCACCAGCAAAAATCATTGGAAACATGTTCAGCATTGTAAATCTTTTCAAATCTATGTAATATTTGTTAAATGCTGGTAAGAATTCTTCAAGAAAATTTATGTGTGTGTGCATGTGTGTATGCAGGTGAGTGTGAGTGTGTGTATGTGTGTATGCAGGTGAGTGTGAGTATGTGTGTATGTGTGTATGCAGGTGAGTGTGAGTGTGTGTGTGTATGCAGGTGAGTGTGAGTGTTTGTGCATGTGTGTATGCAGGTGAGTGTGAGTGTGTGTGTATGCAGGTGAGTGTGAGTGTGTGTGTATGCAGGTGAGTGTGAGTGTGTGTGCATGTGTGTATGCAGGTGAGTGTGTGTGTATGTGTGTATGCAGGTGAGTGTGAGTGTGTGTATGTGTGTATGCAGGTGAGTGTGAGTGTGTGTGTGTGTATGCAGGTGAGTGTGAGTGTGTGTGCATGTGTGTATGCAGGTGAGTGTGAGTGTGTGTGCATGTGTGTATGCAGGTGAGTGTGTGTGTATGTGTGTATGCAGGTGAGTGTGTGTATGTGTGTATGCAGGTGAGTGTGAGTGTGTGTGTGTGTGTATGCAGGTGAGTGTGAGTGTGTGTGCATGTGTGTATGCAGGTGAGTGTGAGTGTGTGTGTATGCAGGTGAGTGTGAGTGTGTGTGTATGTGTGTATGCAGGTGAGTGTGAGTGTGTGTACATGTGTGTATGCAGGTGAGTGTGAGTGTGTGTGTGTGTATGTGTGTATGCAGGTTAGTGTGAGTGTGTGTGTATGTGTGTATGCAGGTGAGTGTGAGTGTGTGTGCATGTGTGCATGTGTGTATGCAGGTGAGTGTGAGTGTGTGCATGTGTGTATGCAGGTGAGTGTGAGTGTGTGTGCGCTTGTGTGTATGCAGGTGAGTGTGAGTGTGAGTGTGTGTGCATGTTTGTATGCAGGTGAGTGTGAGTGTGTGTGCATGTGTGTATGCAGGTGAGTGTGAGTGTGTGTGCATGTGTGTATGCAGGTGAGTGTGAGTGTGTGTGCAGGTGAGTGTGAGTGTGTATGCAGGTGAGTGTGAGTGTGTGTGCATGTGTGTATGCAGGTGAGTGTGAGTGTGTGTGCATGTGTGTATGCAGGTGAGTGTGTGTGCATGTGTGTATGCAGGTGAGTGTGTATGCAGGTGAGTGTGCGAGTGTGTGTCAGTGTGTATGCATGTGTGTATGCAGGTGAGTGTGCGAGTGTGTGTGCATGTGTGTATGCAGGTGAGTGTGCGAGTGTGTGTCAGTGTGTATGCATGTGTGTATGCAGGTGAGTGTGCGAGTGTGTGTCAGTGTGTGTGCATGTGTGTATGCAGGTGAGTGTGTGTCAGTGTGTATGCATGTGTGTATGCAGGTGAGTGTGCGAGTGTGTGTCAGTGTGTGTGCATGTGTGTATGCAGGTGAGTGTGCGAGTGTGTGTCAGTGTGTATGCAGGTGAGTGTGCGAGTGTGTGTCAGTGTGTGTGCATGTGTGTATGCAGGTGAGTGTGTGAGTGTGTGTCAGTGTGTATGCATGTGTGTATGCAGGTGAGTGTGTGAGTGTGTGTCAGTGTGTATGCATGTGTGTATGCAGGTGAGTGTGCGATTGTATGTCAGTGTGTATGCAGGTGAGTGTGCGAGTGTGTGTCAGTGTGTATGCAGGTGAGTGTGCGAGAGTGTGTGTCAGTGTGTGTATGCAGGCGAGTGTGCGAGTGTGTGTCAGTGTGTGTGCATGTGTGTATGCAGGTGAGTGTGCGAGTATGTGTCAGTGTGTATGCAGGCGAGTGTGCGAGTGTGTGTCAGTGTGTGTGCATGTGTGTATGCAGGCGAGTGTGCGAGTGTGTGTCAGTGTGTGTGCATGTGTGTATGCAGGCGAGTGTACGAGTGTGTGTCAGTGTGTGTGCATGTGTGTATGCAGGCGAGTGTGCGAGTGTGTGTCAGTGTGTGTGCATGTGTGTATGCAGGCGAGTGTGCGAGTGTGTGTCAGTGTGTGTATGCAGGTGAGTGTGCGAGTGTGTGTCAGTGTGTGTGTGTGTGCATGTGTGTATGTAACACCATCTGGAAGATCAACAGTTTCACTAGTGTATAGAATGTATTTCCATATAATGTGCATTGTAGGAAATCTGCAGATTAAATACTGAGATCAAGACACATGTGTACATCACACAATACTACAACGGTAATAAAACATGAAGGTTTGTTGAATTAAAGTGTTTCCAGTTTATGGTAACTGTATTCACCTATTTATTAACAATTAAATATTTTAATGTTACTTGCTTGTGAATTATTTCTGTTACGAATGCTTACATTTTTCAATGTGAGGCTCGGAAAGTAGCCATTTATAACAATGTGAGTGAAGTCTTTGAGCATTGTGGTCCGGAAGTCTTCGATGAGTTCCCTCTTTGAGCCGACCCCATACAGCATCACACTGAAGCCATTGCTGCAATGGAGACACAATACATTGGCTTCTAAAATTAATGTAATTGAAAATTCATAACTTAATTCACGTCACAAAAGTCATGTTTCTAATATAAAATTATAAATCGACACTCAGAATGTGTGAAGACAAATATACTTCAGCAGAATTGTATGTGTTTTCTGCCTAAACTGTAACTTTGGTTACGTATTTCTTACATTTTTACAATAATATGCATGTTTATGACGTTTACATTATGTACACTGTTTACTCTTCGATACATCACAGACTGTTTTTAAGTTAAATGTATTTATTTATTTTACCATGGTATACATGTGTAGTTTCAGCTCTATACACATATGTGTTATTACTGTATGTATATATATAAATATATACATTATGCGTTATTACATATTATTATATATATGTGTGTATAGAGCTGAAACTACACATGTGTACCATGGTAAAATAAACAAATAAATAGATTAAACTTAAAAACAGTCTGTGATGTATTATTAATGTTTAGACTAGTATCTGAGAGCAGTGAAGCAATGTGTGGTTAAGTCATCATAGAAATGTTTTAGATGATTAGAATCTGAAGAAAAAACAGCTGACATATTATTACCCACCACAACAAACCGGGTGTTAAGTCATAGGCCTATTTTGCACATGAGCCAAAAATAGCTGTCTCGGTCGTCTCAACAAAGTTGTGATTTTGGAGGAATGTCACCTCATAATCTTATCTGTCAAAGTCCGGTTTATTTTCCTCAACAAATAATCCAGAACTTATAAAACATGACAATAGACAATACGAGTCAAAATGACCTCATTCCTCAGAATGAGACAATATGATAACAGACAATACGAGTCAAAATGACCTCATTCCTCAGAATGAGACAATATGACAACAGACAATACGAGTCAAAATGACCTCATTCCTCAGAATGAGACAATATGATAACAGACAATACGAGTCAAAATGACCTCATTCCTCAGAATGAGACAATATGATAACAGACAATACGAGTCAAAATGACCTCATTCCTCAGAATGAGACAATATGATAACAGACAATACGAGTCAAAATGACCTCATTCCTCAGAATGAGACAATATGACAACAGACAATACGAGTCAAAATGACCTAATTCCTCAGAATGAGACAATATGACAACATACAATACGAGTCAAAATTACCTCATTCCTCAGAATGAGACAATATGACAACAGACAATATGAGTCAACATGACCTCATTCCTCAGAATGAGACAATATGACAACAGACAATATGAGTCAACTCCTCAGAATATTGCTGTTTTAAAGTTCGCTTCAATTTTAGGAATAAATCAAAAACTATAACCTGTGGAATCAAAAAATGCACAACTGTATTTCTCAATTTTGCCACTTTACACCCAGCTTGCCCTGGCAGGTCACATACTATTATCAGACAAAAATATACATTATGCGTTATTACATATTATTATATATATGTGTGTATAGAGCTGAAACTACACATGTGTACCATGGTAAAATAAACAAATAAATAGATTAAACTTAAAAACAGTCTGTGATGTATTATTAATGTTTAGACTAGTATCTGAGAGCAGTGAAGCAATGTGTGGTTAAGTCATCATAGAAATGTTTTAGATGATTAGAATCTGAAGAAAAAACAGCTGACATATTATTACCCACCACAACAAACCGGGTGTTAAGTCATAGGCCTATTTTGCACATGAGCCAAAAATAGCTGTCTCGGTCGTCTCAACAAAGTTGTGATTTTGGAGGAATGTCACCTCATAATCTTATCTGTCAAAGTCCGGTTTATTTTCCTCAACAAATAATCCAGAACTTATAAAACATGACAATAGACAATATGAGTCAAAATGACCTAATTCCTCAGAATGAGACAACATGAAAACAGACAATATGAGTCAAAATGACCTCATTCCTCAGAATGAGACAATATGACAACAGACAATACAAGTCAAAATGACCTAATTCCTCAGAATGAGACAATATGACAACAGACAATACGAGTCCAAATGACCTAATTCCTCAGAATGAGGAAATATGACAACAGACAATACGAGTCAAAATGACCTCATTCCTCAGAATGAGACAATATGATAACAGACAATACGAGTCAAAATGACCTCATTCCTCAGAATGAGACAATATGACAACAGACAATACGAGTCAAAATGACCTAATTCCTCAGAATGAGACAATATGACAACATACAATATGAGTCAAAATGACCTCATTCCTCAGAATGAGACAATATGACAACAGACAATATGAGTCAAAATGACCTCATTCCTCAGAATGAGACAATATGACAACAGACAATATGAGTCAACTCCTCAGAATATTGCTGTTTTAAAGTTCGCTTTTTAAAGTTCAATTTTAGGAATAAATCAAAAACTATAACCTGTGGAATCAAAAAATGCACAACTGTATTTCACAATTTTGCCACTTTACACCCAGCTTGCCCTGGCAGGTCACATACTATTATCAGACAAAAATAGTTCATATATGCCGGCCTTTAATAATGATAATATTTATTTTATATACAATGTAGCCCCACATCCAATGTAGATCACAGCGATTTATAGAGATACAGCGTACATAGAAAATTAAAAAATTATATAATCTTCCTAACCCCCCGTCCCTCCCGTGACATTACCACAGACTGTACATCCATCGAGGGAAGGTGTCCCTGTGTTCCTCTAGCAACTGTTCCCGTTCTTCCTTGTACCCCAGTGACACCCCAGTGAGGGCAACTGTCAGCGCCTCCTGATCCATGCGGGGGGTGTCGAGGCGGGCGAGGGTGTGGTCGGACGTGACTCCCAGTCCCGCCCCGGCCTGGCTGTGGAAGTACTCCTGTACTGACTCCGGCTGCAAAAGTTCACAATAGATTCACTGCCGTGATTTCTGCCGGGTCTGTGTTTCTGCTTCCTTTACATATTTCACTTGATCTCACATTAGATACGTCAGTAATCAGTAATGTATCGGTCACCGAGAGCAAAGGATGTCTACAAATTTGCAACAAAGTTATTTGTTTCAAATAAAAATGCAGCAATCAGGTTTTTGAAATATATTTTGATAGTGAACGCAGGTCACATGATGTGTCACATCGGTGATGTGTACATCGGCAATATTTCAATTTATTGGATGCAGTTGTAAACAACTGTACACGAACGTTATTACCAGGTAGCCCATACTGTTTATACATTGAATCCATTGTGTCTTGTCATACAGTAATGATTTTGAACATAACTCAACAGAAACTGAGAGCATCCATTTGGCACAAGAAATTATATCAGCTTACAAATATTGTATTTAACTAAAAAACAATTTCTTTGATGCTTTGTTTACTTGCCATTGATGAAATAAGTGGTTCTGATTAATAATACTGATACATTGCAGAAAGATTTCTAAATTTGTTGGTGAAAACTGCAAAAAATGATTACATTCGGCAGAAACTGAGTACACCTCTGCCACAATGCTTGAATACTTAGGGCTAACTGCTGGTTTCATTACTGGCACCTGGTTGCATCTCACAGATACCTGGTCAGCACACTTAATATAGCTTATAATGTTTATGTGAAAGGGTGATATCATGAACTTCTGTTACCGTCCATGCTCACAATAGCAACCAATGCCACCCCCACAATTGAATATCTTCATTTACCATAACGACTGTATGTACTCAGTCACAGTATGTACTCAGACACAGTATGTACTCAGACACTGTATGTACTCAGACACTGTATGTACTCAGACACTGTATGTACTCAGACACAGTATGTACTCAGACACAGTATGTACTCAGACACAGTATGTACTCAGACACAGTATGTACTCAGACACAGTATGTACTCAGACACTGTATGTACTCAGACACAGTATGTACTCAGACACAGTATGTACTCAGACACTGTATGTACTCAGACACAGTATGTACTCAGACACAGTATGTACTCAGACACAGTATGTACTCAGACACTGTATGTACTCAGACACAGTATGTACTCAGACACTGTATGTACTCAGACACAGTATGTACTCAGACACAGTATGTACTCAGACACAGTATGTACTCAGACACAGTATGTACTCAGACACAGTATGCTTTTCAGACATCCTGAAAATCTACAAAAATAATAATTTTATGTACTGTATGTTTTCGGACAGCTGAAAATTTAGTTATTTTGAGGTGCCTAAATAATATACAGTCATTACAGAAATAGGCAATCACAAGGTTAAAGATGATGACATTACAGACTGTACCCCTGTACAAGTGAACCATGAGGAAGAACAGTACAGGAGTTAGACCTCACCCATGTACAAGGGAACCAGGAGGAAGAACAGTACAGGAGCTAGACCTCATCCCTGTACAGGGGAACCAGGAGGAAGAACAGTACAGGAGCTAGACCTCACCCCTGTACAAGGGAACCAGGAGGAAGAACAGTACAGGAGCTAGACCTCACCCCTGTACAAGGGAACCAGGAGGAAGAACAGTGCAGGAGCTAGACCTCACTCCTGTACAAGGGAACCAGGAGGAAGAACAGTATAGGAGCTAGACCTCACCCCTGTACAAGGGAACCAGGAGGAAGAACAGTACAGGAGCTAAACCTCACCCCTGTACATGGGAACCAGAAGGAAGAACAGTACAGGAGTTAGACCTCACCCCTGTACAAGGGAACCAGGAGGAAGAACAGTACAGGAGCTAGACCTCACCCCTGTACAAGGGAACCAGGAGGAAGAACAGTACAGGAGCTAGACCTCACCTCTGTACAAGGGAACCAGGAGGAAGAACAATACAGGAGCTAGACCTCACCCCTGTACTAGGGAACTAGGAAGAAGAGAATGCGGTGTGAAGGGATGTGACATGTACCTTGATGGTGTTGTCCTGTTCCGCCCTCAGTTTCCCGCTCTTCCCCCGCGGGGTGCTCACTTCCTCCTCCTCCTCCTCACTCTCGGAAGATGCCTCACTTTCTTCCGAGGAACTTTCTTCAAGGATAGCATATAAAGTGACCGACACTTACTAATGGTTGGATCTTTATTGCCGATTTGAAACTGAATTTTTTTACTTTTAATAAAAAATTCTGGAAGAATCGTCATTTTATTGAAACAAACAATTAATTGTCATGTGATCATATGGAATAACATTTAGTAACGACATTATCAACAAGTTGGCGTGAATGTTGAACTGAACCATAGATCCATCAAACGATACAAACTTTGAAAGTTTATAATTATCAACAAATTCTGGGGATAAATTTCCCTCTTCCCTTACTGAACAATACACATTTTCATACTCATCAACTACTGCAAACATACAGCAATTACTTGACAAAGACAACCAGTTGCGTCAGCACTCTTACCTTTGTTCCTTGCTCGAAGTCTGTGGGGGGTCATCTCGGAAATCTTCTGTATTCTGGCTGAGCGCCGTCCAGTATTCACTGGAGTACCCTTACTTGTTGGAGTAACCTTA
Organism: Escarpia spicata; assembly: GCA_963995525.1. NCBI lineage: Eukaryota > Metazoa > Annelida > Polychaeta > Sabellida > Siboglinidae > Escarpia > Escarpia spicata. The sequence goes on from OZ023209.1 coordinate 6,637,014, forward strand.
GTTGCTAGTGAACCCTTGCTTGTTGGGGTACCTTTTCTTGTTGGAGTAACTGTGCATTCTATGCAGAGAAACAGAGAGGTTAGCAACACTGGTTAAATGGCAGGTAGATAGGATTTGTTATGTCAATAGCCCAATTGTTTCTGCCTATATTATAAAATAGACCTTACTGAGTAATAAATATGTTGAAAATTTTTTTAGCCAAACCCCCGTTTCCATGGTAACAAACAAAATGTCCAGTTTTGAGCACATCTTAGTACATTTGGAAACACTTCTTTTCTTTATTGAACACATATAATTATGTCTTCAAAATCCTTGTCCAGTATATATTCTATTGTACAATGACCAGAGCATTTGCTAAAATGTTGTTTTTATTTTTTAAATAACTTTTTGTACAGTGCAAAAAAGTTCTTTTGCAACAAATACTGTCTTTCTTGAGATGACAAAACATGTCCTAACACACATGATAGAGTATACCACTATAGGAACCATTCAGGAATCAGGATACACTAGCAAAAAGTGGTGTTGGTGGCTTGTTGAAATGTAACACAAGATGCAGTGCCAGGGAGATAGTTAGCAAAAAGTGGTGTTGGTGGCTTGTTGACATGTAACACAAGATGCAGTGCCAGGCAGATAGTTAGCAGAAAGTGGTGTTGGTGGCTTGTTGACATGTAACACAAGATGCAGTGCCAGGGAGATAGTTAGCAAAAAGTGGTGTTGGTGGCTTGTTGACATGTAACACAAGATGCAGTGCCAGGCAGATAGTTAGCAGAAAGTGGTGTTGATGGTTGTTGACATGTAACACAAGATGCAGTGCCAGGCAGATAGTTAGCAGAAAGTGGTGTTGATGGCTTGTTGACATGTAACACAAGATGCAGTGCCAGGCAGATAGTTAGCAGAAAGTGGTGTTGATGGCTTGTTGACATGTAACACAAGATGCAGTGCCAGGGAGATAGTTAGCAAAAAGTGGTGTTGGTGGCTTGTTGACATGTAACACAAGATGCAGTGCCAGGCAGATAGTTAGCAGAAAGTGGTGTTGATGGCTTGTTGACATGTAACACAAGATGCAGTGCCAGGGAGATAGTTAGCAGAAAGTGGTGTTGATGGCTTGTTGACATGTAACATAAGATGCAGTGCCAGGCAGATAGTTAGCAGAAAGTGGTGTTGGTGGCTTGTTGACATGTAACACCAGATGCAGTGCCAGGCAGATAGATAACAAAAAGTGTGTAACACCAGCACAGGACACGGCTATTCTGGGGACATTTTCAGTAGTAGGTGACTGCACAATGCCCGAAACAGACAGATATAATAATGTGAACACTGACAACTGGTAGAACAAACAGATTGCTTCAAGTTGTATTTTGAGTGTAGTGCAGGATTGGTTTCCTGCCGTACCCAGGGCAGAAATGGCAACAACCAGGGAATACATGCTATTGATAGGGAAGTGTTACTTTCTTGTAGAACATGTTGTCAATATCTTTCTGTACCTGTCTATGTGCAATGAGTACAAGTACATTTGTATAACATATTTTTTTCTCTGCCTTGCAGTGCTTGCGTTTCCCTAATGATTCCCTGGGTTGAATACAGTGGATACGAGTATTGTGTTAGATCTATGCTTACTATCTTGTAATATAAACAAGTCACTTAGGGGAAGACATAATCCCATCACTTGCATTCATTTGTGAGCATTTTGTCGTACCCATGGTGACAGGACTTGTCACCTGACAACACATGGACTGCAGCATTCCTTTGTTCAGTATTTCTCTTATCTCTTCTCTCTCAGTTCCTGTGTAAGGGAGTTTTATTACCAGCCTAGAAGTTGACTGGTAATTAAAATTTATTATTAACTGGTCATCTTCTGGTCAGTGGAAAGCCTGGTTTTGAAGCACCTAGCTACTGTATCCAACTAACTAAGCTACCTGCTAGAGCTTGCTATTGTTTGAGTGGCTGGGTGAGCTGATAAGACTGTCTAGCTGTCAGTGCTTTAATAACTTGTTGGGGCTGTCACAGCATGACACAGTGATGGTGTAAGAAGGAAACAGAAATGTTGGTATTGATAGTAAAATAAATGTGTATAAAAATATGACTATTTTGTGAGTTTCTGCATCAGTAAGACAGACTAAATACCAAGAGGACACTACAAAGGATCTAGTAGACTGTCCGACTCCCCGCAGTGTACATGTGCATCAAATAAACAAGCTACGGATGCTCCTAGTTTGTTCCATCTATGTTTGTGTCTTGTTCTTCGTCTCCTAATGCTACAAGATGTGCTTATTTTAAACATAACTGAATTCCGCATAAGAAAGTTCTAAACATACCAATCAACTTTAAAATTAAATGTGCCAAACATGATATGCTGTGTGTTGGCATAGAATGCTATGTATATCTATCAGTTGTTATTTTCAAACAGCACTCATTCAAAAACTTTTAGTACAAAGCCATATGAAACTAGTGCAAAGCAGATACTAAAAAATCAGTGACAAGTTATATTAGTATCCAGAAGATGACGCCACCTCCTGACACTAAAGGATGGATCCATGTGGTTGGGGAAGTGGGCATCTGGAGGCGGGTGGTTGGGATCTAAAGGGTTAATGGATATGACCAATACTCACTTGACTTTGACGGTGTTTTGCGAGCAGGGCTTCTTGCGATGACAGATGCTTCGTATGCTACGAGACAGAACACTGCATTAGTGTGACAAGTAGATATCACCCACAATGTACAGTTGAATGTGGGTCTTTCCACATTGCTAATTATTGAGTTACATCCAGAGCTTCCAGTCTCATATATTTCATCAACACTTGTGTAAAATAGTATAACTTGCCATTTAGTATAATATATAGTGTAAGTTATGTGTTGATAGGTTATTTTTGGGGGTCGGTTATTTTCTTAACTTCAAATTGTTCTTCATTCCTATGGTTTCCGACTTACTCTCGGCACCATTTGTCTGGCTTTGGTTGAGTTCTCATTTAGCTTTCTGCAGCATCTGGCCTGGTTACATTTTAGATTAACCTTTCTGCTACATTTGTAAATACATTGGCTGTTTTTTTACCAACATCACTGCATCACCTGCCTGGCCTTGATTACTTTCTGACTTACCGTTCTCCAGCATTGCCTTTACCATGGTTGGTTTCTGACAAACATTTCTGCACCATCTGCCTTACCATTCTGCACCATCTGCCTTACCATTCTGCACCATCTGCCTTACCATTTTGCACCATCTGCCTTACCTTTCTGCACCATTTGCCTTACCTTTCTGCACCATTTGCCTTACCATTTCGCACCATCTGCCTTAACTTTCTGTACCATTTGCTTTACCTTTGTGCACCATTTGCCTTACCTTTCTGTACCATCTGCCATACACTTCCTCACCATTAGCCTTACCTTTGTGCACCATCTGCCTTGCCTTGGTTGGTGTTTTGAACTGGTACACCTGACTCCCCCCGATTTCCACCGCTTCAGTCAACACTGGACAAATCAAACAAAGTACACATGTTCACATTGAAAAACATGGAAAAGTAGCACATTGAAAACAACTACTTACACCCACCCAAGAAGTAACAACTACTTACACCCACCCAAGAAGTAACAACTACTTATACCCACCCAAGAAGTAACAACTACTTACACCCACCCAAGAAGTAACAACTACTTACACCCACCCAAGAAGTAACAACTACTTACACCCACCCAAGAAGTAACAACTACTTACACCCACCCAAGAAGTGACAAATGACACTTGCTCCCCACAGTGGCACTCATTGTCTCAGGTACGAGAAAAACCAGTCTAAAAAAGTTTGGCGTATCAAAAACATGTAAGGAAATCACTGTAAATAACCATTGCTGTGTTTTCTGAAATACATCACCACTTGACAGTTCAAATGGATCAAGTCGAATGAAAATAAAAAGAGAGGAGATGCACTTACAATGATAACATTTTTCATAGTATTCTACAGATCTAGGTAAACTAAAGCCATGTCTCAAATATTTAGTAAAGTTTCAACACATTTGAGACGTTCATGAAAATTACTAGTTATATTATTTAATTAATCATGTTATCTCAGCATTGCACAATGTTAAAGTCGCCTCTAGATCAAAGAGATTATTTTATGCCTACATATAGCTACAATCTTACTAACGAGGTCATGCTGGCAACCCACCTAGAAATAGCCTGTACTCACGATTCTAGCAGCCAACGCATTCTGCAACAGGCAGCGCTGACGTTTGACTTGCACCCAAGATCTCCACAAATAATAGGTGTCCGAAACCAAACAGTACATAAACATAACTCTATTTGTAGCTTTTTAGGATGTCCAAATACAAGTCATCATGACAATTTCACGCACCACTCGAAGTCCGTGGTATGACTCCACTCTCCTCATCCTCTTTCTTTCCTTCCTCCTCAGATGATGAATCATCTTCGTCTTCATATTTCTTCTTCTTTGGTTTTGTCTTCTGTGAATGCGTGGCTGAAGCAGGCGATTGGTAAATTAAACAATACAAAGTACATAATTGCAAATACAAAAGTTTTGTAAAATGTATCCTTACTACTGATTAGCAGACAAATGTATACATGACAGCAGTTAAAATGGCAGTTCTGTGAATAGAAGCATCTGATTAATTAAAGATCCTAGATGTAAATTTAAAAAGGTGGTTGTGTCTGAATGATGACACTTGTGTAGAATCCGGTTCCACCTTGATTTTGCTATAATAATTGCATGATTGCCTAAATTTGTTCACTTAAAGCATTCATGACATGATTACATATCGTTCCTGATCCAGGCAAATAATCTTGATAAACATTGTGTCGCATGACATTTTTGAAGTAGTAGTCCTGGTTTTGCATTAATGAGTTTACCCATTAATATTATGTGCGATGCAGCTATACTGCACATTTCAACCACGGTGCGTGGTATAGGCTGGCGCAAACCATGGCACTTTTAAAAAGTTTATTTGAGCATCAAAAATTCCCCAAAAAAGTTCAACCGCAATATTGTTTAACAATATCTGCCTGAATTGGGGGGGAGTTAAACGATGTGGAATTTATTTATTATTTATGAATGATATCAAATCAATTGATGTAATCAATAGACAATAGATTAAATCATTAGTATAACATTTTGTCAACAAAATGCACATATATCGGCGAAATCGTTGTGGGCCCGGATTCTACACAAAGTGACAAATGCCTGAAAGTGAGTGACAAACGCTAGCGCCACCTCTCGCAGTCCGGGTATTCGAGTTTACCAGCGTAGCCTTGGCCTGGGCTTGGCCTGGGCCCACACATAAATTTCACATTATATCGCCCACACAACAGTCAACACATACACACGCACGCGGCTTACATTGCTTTCGCTCCTTCAGAGGTATAATGTGCTGAATGATATCGTCGTCGCCAGCAAATGTGACGTAAATTTTCTTACGGCACTGGAGCGTCATTTCGGTGGCTCGTCATGAGAAATATTGTTCCACCAACTGACCACCCACCTATCGGCAAAAACATGAAACACGCGCGCTTTTCCTCGATTACCCACGATCCGTGGTGTGGCGCCACCTTTTATGTCGTTAGATCAATAGAGTCGATGACCTTCTTGTTGAGAAGGCATATTTTTCACGTGGAGCTGACGCAATGACGTTCGGAATTTTGACTTCATGCGAGCAAGCCCTAAAACGGCGTGTCTGTGGAATAGGCCGTGGTTGACAGACACATTAAGGGTTCCACCACTCTCGTGTAGAGCGGCAGGTACTTCGCAAAGTTATCTCTTTTCAGCAACTCTGTGACGGCGGGGGGAGTGGGCAACAACCATGGCATAGAATACGTGTCGCCTCGCTGTTGACGATGTTGCAGGCGATGTCGGGGTGGAGTTATCGAAACAGAGCAGAGCAGACTCGCCATGGCCCACCATTGTCAGGTGCTCTGTTTTATAGTTCCAGTCGACGCCAAAAACCACATGTTTGAGCAGCTCCTGGAGGGTGCGGAAACATATACTGCTCTTGAAGCAGCTCAGCTTGATCGGTGACAGAGCTTATCTCCACTCCTCTTCTGGCAGCGCGCTCGGGCTATGGACCTTCGCGACACGCACAGCAATCTCATGGAATTAAGATGACGAATCCCTACCAGTCATTACACCGCCCCTCCAGTCGCGTGAGGAGAACTCTGATCGTGTTACGTAGTCCTACGATCGTGACAGGCAGAACTGGTGCTTGTGAAACACAGTGGATATAGGAGTGAAGGCGCTGTATAGGTCTTCCAGATCTCGAAAGGAGAAGTAAACGTCAAGGTCGTTGAGCATATTGAAGTGCTCTCTACCACGTCCCGCTCTCTTGCTCCGTTTTTCATCTTGCTCATGAAATAGCCTAGCAGGTGTTTTCGAGTGTAACTGTCACAGCTTTCGGGGGTGCTGTTGGAGATTGTTTGCGTTGACGTTCCATATGTTTTCAGGAGTCGCACTCAACCCGTGGATGTTGTCGTACATGACGTGGGAAGACGAGGGGCGGGAGGGGGAGGGATACTATTAGATATTTTGTCGCGGTGACGTTCCGCCCATAGTACCCCAGCATTTTCATATGGATCATACATCAATGCGTGATTTGATTATGCCCATGGCCTACATTATTGTTCCAAACATACACCCTCAGGGCACTTTACAAAAATGGCATACCTGAATGAACGTTTTTGAAATAAAAAACCTAGGTAGAAAATTGCTATTGGATCTAAAACCGACCAGTATGCCATACTAAGTTAGGGAAATGGTCTTTACAGTTGCACACGGGTTAAATAACGTCCTGAAGACATCGAGTTTAATCGTACGTGGGCCCTTATCCTTTTATCCGCGGATGCCGGGTAAAATGCCAGGTAGATGCCTGGTATGCCGGGTAGGCCCTCCGGGCCGCCCAGCATTAATGTCGAGTTCGGGTGGATACGACGTCTATGGCTGCGCAACCAAAACAGATTGGCAATGAGCTTCGCGTGTTTGAACAGACCAGGAAACTGTTTCGTCGGCAAATGCATATAGTAAAACTCTACAAGCGCCATCTCTTTGGCAATAACGTTGAGAGTCACATATACGTATTGTAGTTTTGTTTAACTCTATCCGCACAGCTTCCGGCCATCGTCGAGTTTCACGTGGAACGGGTTGGAAAATAAGACAACTCCTCACTGCGGGTCCTAAGATTGGCAACGTGATCTCGGAAGCGGAGACGAACTGGAATAGCTAACTGATGACATGTTCCCGCAAATACATTTGGAGTCTGCAAATTCTGGTACTTCTGTACCCTTCTGCTCCATGAAAACCCAACAATCCCATGTCCCAGCTCATAGCGCTTATAGGTGCGGAGGAGGTCTTCATACTGCGCAGTCATCTCGGCCAGATGGTGTTGGAACTGCCGGTGATTTAGGCCATGAGCGCGAACGTAGTTTACGGTCTTCACGATGGCGCACATTGCGTTACCTTTCCATTTACTTGGCTTTCGGGCTGTCTTAAGGGGTGATGGAGCAATTCTTCCAACCAAGGAAGTTGAAACTACTGTTGTCATCCCGCGGGTCACATTGTGAACAGTTTCACTTTTAGTCCGTGGGCCGCATGAATAGATCCGCGGGCCGCATTTGGCCCTCGGGCCGCAGGTTGCCGACACATGTATTAGAGTAAGCAAGCGATCAGTGTGTTCAAGTCAAGGGGATCTGACTGTTCTCAATCCATCACCTATTTTGGGGAATGTGGGCCAATGTCCCACTTACCATTTCATGAAACGGGTAAGCACACTCGAACGCCCGCACGCCCCTCATCCGCACGCCTGCATGCACGCACGCACGCACACACACACAAACACACACACAGTCTCTTTTTATCGGGTTACCCTTCGAGGCCTACACACTAGAAGGTTAAGATAAGGCATGATTGTGGAGGGAGTAATCAGACCGACCGGGGAAGGCTAACAACAAGTTTGTAATAATGCCTCTAATTTGTATGTTGGAAATGTCCTCTTCTGAGATACAAGGCCCGCCGCCTCCAACAAAAATTATGACTTGATAAAAAAAAACACCTAAATGAAGGGGGTCTCCGTGCACCTGACGGACACCCCCTGGATCCGGCCATGCCTATTAACCTTATAATGTCTGCACCAAAAACACAAAAAAACGATCACACATTAATCAAACATTATCTTTGTAATTAAAAATAGGGTCTACATCCTGTATTACAGGTATTTTGTAAAGGGGTTGACTGGCACGTCCTTTTGTAATGGAAATCCAATTTATGTTCCAGACTTCAGAAACATGTATTTATAATTCGAGTTCCCGGAGTTGTTATTTAACTTCCGCGGCGCCGACTCCCGGAGTGCCAACTCCCGGAGTCTTTACATGTTAGTACTGCGAGCGGTTCGGAATGTACCATAGAGGATCTATATTGGTTCAATTGTACAGACCTGTAGGCAGCGATGGGTTCGTACTTTTGGGAGTCTCAAGGAAGGTGCAGTTGGAGGTTTCAAGGGAAGAAGTTGTTTTTTGGGAACCTCAAGAGGTGTGCAACTCAAGGTCTCAAGAAGATGCAGTTGGAGGTCATTTCGTAGGCTACCCCCAATCCACCATGCTACCGATCTGCCTCTAGGACCCCAGACCACATGCCGTAGGGGGCTGTCTTCGCTTGCATTAAACAAAAAGACCATTTCTTACACATTTTACAAAATTTATAAACTCAACATTGGCAGGTTTACTATTATTCTTTTACGGTGTCTTCATGAATTTGTCCGTCACCAATGACTGTTGTACTTCCCTCTTTACACACATGCACAAAATTGATTGTTTTATGGGATATTTCATTGGTAACAAATGCCAGGGCTGATATGCGTCCTTCTGAGCCAGACCAATTTGCGAGTTAATGCAAATCTAACTACATTTATTAGTCATGTATCGATCTCCTCGTAACTGCATGAAATGAAAAATCACAGGGCTGCACGCGTAGCACCCCGGAGAGGTGGACAGCATTGTATGCTGATTACTTGCTTGCTGGTGTCCGTCACTGTTAGTCGTGTTGCTATGAAGTAGCATCTTTAGCTCCACGGTTTTTCAAGTCGAAGAAATTCAGTAGGCCTACAGTTTAGGAGAACTGAACTTCTTGGCTCAATACGTTTCCGAACTGCCGTAACCTTCTTGCCTTCAGGCCCCGCGGAAATTATTCATCTATAAGCAACATCTACCCGGGTGGCTGCGCTGAGAATCAATGTTATGGTACAAATGCGTAGACCAAACGTTTTTTTGCTGTTTCTTCAACTCCCTATTTACTCGGGCCATCTCAGAAACAGACATCACCCGGAGCCGCGGGACAGAGTGGTTCTTTGTCAGATACACAGCCTATCCATTACCTTTCAAAGTGCGCATGTTCTGCCATCGTAGGACGCTGTTGTGTCGTCTTCCTCACTGTAAAGTAATTCGCAGCGATCATCTTTGGAAATGGTTGCTATACTACAATCGTAGTGGACATTAGCGATGGTCGAGTAGCTAATTTGTTGTCTGTGACTTGTTCTATAAGCAGGTCAAATATCAAGTTGGTATCAGTAAAGTTACACTTGCATCCAAAGAGTCTACATATTATATTCGCTGAGTTAGCACCAAATGAAAACTAACATTGCCAAATACCTGTGGACAAAGATCATTCGTGTCATCCTCGTCTTTTTCCCGTAATGTTTATCTCGCACGGACGCGTGGAAAGTTCGATCTGTATCAATATCTAACTCAACTGTATATTAGGGCCGTATACATGTTCCAGCGACAGGTGAGCTGTGCAGTAGACGTTGAACCCATTTTGTAGGCTTTTTTGGAAAATTGGCTCCTGGTCCTTGAATTAGCAAACGCATGAATAATGCATAACAGTTGTTTTGCTAATGCATGTTTAATTTGTGCTAATGAATGTTCAGTTGTGCAAGTCCCTGTACTAAATCTTCCAGGTATGTGTGTGGTGTGGTGAGGTGTGCGTGTGGTATGGTGTGTGGTGTGGTGTAGTGTGGTGTGGTGTGTGTGTGTGTGTGGTGTGGTGTGCGTGTGATATGGTGTGTGTGCGTGTTTGGTGTGGTGTGGTGTGCGTGTGGTATGGTATGTGTGTGCGTGTGGTGTGGTGTACGTGTGGTATGGTATGTGTGTGCGTGTGGTGCTGTGTGGCGTTCGTGTGATATGGTGTGTGCGTGTGGTGTGGTGTGCGTGTGGTGTAGTGTGGTGTTGTGTGTTGTGCGTGTGATATGGTGTGTGTGTAATACCATCTAGGGTCCCAGTTATGAGCAGCCTGGGTACACACACACGAGCGAACGCACACACAAACGCACATACACGGAGTGTCAAGTGTATGACGTGAGTGTGTGTGTGTGTGTGTGTGTGTGTGTGTGTGTGCGTGTGTGTGTGCGTGCGTGGTGTGGTGTGTGTGTGTGTGTGTGTGTGTGTGTGTGTGTGTGTGTGTGTGTGTGTGTGTGTGTGTGTGTGTGTGTGTGTGTGTGTGTGTGTGTGTGTGTGTGGTGTGTGTGCGGTGTGTGTGTGTGTGTGTGTGTGTGTGTGTGTGTGTGTGTGTGTGTGTGTGTGTGTGTGTGTGTGTGTGTGTGTGTGTGTGTGTGTGTGTGTGTGTGTGTGTGTGTGTGTGTGTGTGTGTGTGTGTGTGTGTGTGTGTGTGTGTGTGTGTGTGTGTGTGTGTGTGTGTGTGTGTGTGTGTGTGTGTGTGTAAACCAATGTTAGTTATTTCAGAATTTTATTGATAGTAAATTTAAAAAAGAGGTTGATAGCGTGTTTCCGTTTCGTATAGTTTGCGGTCAACCATTGCGCCTCTAATACCAACGTGTGTGGGCTTGATCACTGACCCAGCGAAGCGTATAGGTCAATCGGCTTACCTCCCTCAGAGAGATGTCAACTTCGGTGTTTTAATCGTTTGATCGCAATCACAATAGACGCAAATTAATCCACCCTGGTCGATTTTGATGATATTTTAAACTGAATGGTGTTTACGACAGAGTCTTCTAGCTGCATGCAAGGCCTGGATTCTCTAATCATACGTTCAGCCGTGACTGCAACAAGCGCGACACTGGGCCTGCGCGGGAACAGAGTTGATAGAAGTTCCGTGCGGACCTATGCGAGTGTTGTGGGTTCCACATACACTGGTTAAACATGTATGCATGATGCACCGACATGCGTGCATGTCCCCACAGTCACCACTCAGTTATTAAACTATTGGCAAAAATAACTGGGAAGTCAGATTAATTTCTTGTATCATATCCAGACGTAGTCCAACACACACACGCACGCACGCACGCACACACACAAACACACATTACGCTTGGCAGGCAAATGATGTATGCAGGAGCAGGCAACTCTGATTACGACCCTCAATTATGACTGGAGTAGTGTCTTGGGTTGAACGCACTAAATAACGTAGACCCTTTGAATTAATAAAACACCAGCTATTTATTTGATGTCAGTGTAAAACACATGTTCTCACAATGGGCAATATTCACAGACGAATGTTTGCATTAATCAGTAAAGACAAAGACAGATTCAAGGAACACTTGTCTCGTGTCTAATGCATTATTCAACCAATACCGTAAACAACACAAACTGCCACTGAATATAATGCTCTGTATAATAAATAATGTTTTAATCAGTGTTGTGACTGTACATTTGTTAAGCGATTATCACATAATTGGATCGTTCTGATATGTTATTTTTCCTGTTCACCTGCGTGAACTATTGTGTTCAACACTGTTCAGATGTAGTTTATATACGTGTACGTTCAGATGACGGGATTTATAATAAAACAAATCATATTATATTAAAAATGTCCAATGCTAACAATTATAATAAATATTGTGTGCTTTACTATGGCAACAACGTACAGTTGCGTGTGTTTACACTTTACATAGACTTACACATTGTATAACGTAAGAAATTACGTGTGTAAATGACGGCGATGTTATGCATTGGACTTTCTCTTTCGGATCCCGACAGGCGGCAGCTCTGTTGGTCACTGTCACTGAACCCGACACAGTGTTACAGACGAGTCCACTCACTGGTCAGCGGGGAGAATTCAGCAAAGCGTAATTCAGCCGCCATATGTCTGGTTCCGATAAAGAAGTCAAACGCATATTTTATAATGGTGTATTGTAGACTGGAATGTATAGAAACATCAGAATACGTTTTCATATTTACAATGATTTTCTTGGACTATTGGCACCAACGTCCAGGATCCATTGGCAGATGTATGTTTCAGCAATGAACGCGAACTCATGGGTCTTCACAACGAGAAAATACTGTGGGAGGAGGTGTCACACGACAATCAATTACAAATGCGGATTCTATTGTGCACGTTTGACGGCAAAACGGTAGCTCTGCTTATGGCGCTTGCGTATTCTATATCAAACAATCACTTTGGCTGGTGGCACGAATGATAATTGTAGTTTCACATTCTCCCGTCCTCATAAGCCGTTTATCAGAGCGGCTGCGTAGCGAAGTTCGGTTCAACTATGTGACCTATATAGCAACATGGAGGCATATCATAGCACTAAAGTCGATCAGAAGAACGCAGGGTTTGTGTGCTCAATGATACAATGTCGACACGACGCCTTCACACTCCTGTAAGCTTCGACGCTCAACTGACAGTCCTGCAAGTTGAGCTGCCGAAGTTGTCGACAGTACTGCGCCAACGACGCCACGCCGACATCCGTGATGCGCGCGCACGATTTCAGACTCAACTTGCGCAGATGTTGGCACTTCTCGGCGAGCGTGCGCAGCCCGTCATCAGTGACGTCACTCTTGCCGACGTCCAGCGACTTGAGTCCCGAATTAGTGCGCGCGAGCTGGCGCAACGTCACATCCGTGATGCCTTCGCAGCCGCGCACATTCAGGTAGCGCATCTTCCGGCAGCGCGCCGCTATGGCGATAATACCGGCGTCCGTAATTCGCGTGCATTTGGCAACGCTCAAATACCGCAGGCTCTCGTCCAGCTTCCCTAAATCTCGCGCGCCGAAGTCCGTCACCGCCGGGCAGTCGCTGATGCTGAGCTCGCGCAGGCTCGGGCAGTAGTTGGCGACGAACTGCACGCCGAGGTCACCGACTCGGACACAGCGACGTACGTAGAGGTGAGTGAGTTGGCAGCAGAAGGAGGCGATCAGCTGCAGGCCGGAGTCGTCGAGGCCGGTACAGTCCGACATGTCGAGGCGCTGAAGGTAGACCTGCTTGCCGTAGGCGCTCGCCTGGATCGTCGCCTCGGGGGTGAGGCACACGCATGTGATGTTGTCACAACCTGGCGAACATAGACATACAGTGAGTGCCCACGAGTAGCTGACTTAGGCGGCTCTTCGAGAAATAGATTGTTAACTGTTAATTGAATAGCAACTACAACAACAAAATATAATAATAATAATAATAACAAGTTCCAAGAGAATAAACCAAACTTAGCCTCCAAGTATATCTGCACGAAGTGTACTGGTGTGAAAATACGTTATTTACAATCTTCAACTACAGAATAACAACGATGAGATTTATATGTTGACAACGAGGCCTACATTATGACCATTACATATTCGTGCATTTTGAACAGGTCCGTCTGGCGCATGTATAGATGTGATTCTTGAAGATATGCGTTTAGTTATATACTATCTTATTGTTATTGTGCGGTGAATAGTAAGACCACGTGTCCTACCATCAGAACTTGATCAACGCGACAAAGTAAGGTCAGATATCAACCACCGTCAACAGATAAATCAATAGAATTGTGCAAAACCTTGACATCACAAACAGTGAACGACCCATGAGACCAGGACCTAAAGGACACGTCATCTTTACACCAAGACCTGTGTGATAGTTAATGTTGTCTCCGAAAGTATAACTGCTGTGACACTCACCGGCGACATTCAGCTGTTCCAAGTTGACGCATCTGGAGACGACCTCGAAGAGCGCGATGTTAGTGACGTCAGCACATCCGTGGATGTCGAGATTGCGCAGCTCGGGACAGCGCCGTGCGATCGTGTAGAGTCCTTTATCCGTGAGGTGGATAGATCCGCTTAGCCGTATTGACTCGACCATCACACACACGGTCGGCGTGTCGAAGCTCAGGCGCCGGGTTAACGCTTTCAATGCCTTGTCGACGTTTATCTTTGCATCAGTGGCGCCATCTATGCGAATGCAGCGCCACAGTGCGGAGTTCCACGCGAGGCTCCACCACCGGCGACAGACGCGAGCACACCGACACAGCTGGTCGCTGTTGAGGTGCGACAGAATACAGCTGACAGCGGAGTCCGGGAGGCGAGAAAATGGCGGCCTGTCGTCGTACGGCGACTGGTCGCCAGGGGACGCCTTGTGGTAGCCGATGACGCGGGGCTCGTGCGGCGACGCGCACCGCTGGCGCCACCTGGAGGGCCTCGGCGGTTGCTGTATTCGCTGTTCGACAGTTCGTTGCGTCATGTCGGCTTCCCGTGCCCACAGCGTGCCGTTGGCCTTCCGGGCGGTGGTAAAGCGGACAGTTCGCGTGGGCGCTGCCCCGCCATTCCGCGACCAGCCGACGGGCGGCCGCCGGGTGAGGCAGCCGACCGCGGACGAGTCGGAACTGTCACAGGACGACGACGAGGTGCTAGACGACCAATGGCGCTGCACTCGCCTCCTGCACGCGTCGCCTCTGCTCGGGCGACTGTCGTTGCCACGGCGGGCTCTCACGACGTATGTTCCTTGATTACACACGGGCGTCTGCAGGCACTGAGAACCGCAGTTCGCCGAAGTCCGCTGTAGGGCCGCGTCGCGTCTATCAGCCCCGGACAGCCCGCAAGGTGTCGCCACAAAACGACCCCCACCGCCGCTAGGTATCGCTGCTGGTTGACTCACAGTGAACGTCTTTCCTCGTTGAATGGCACAGTTTGGCGCGATTGGTTTACTTACGTCAGGCGTTACACACCGCTGTCTTGACACAATACTGTTAGGTCCATCGGAGCTGAGCTGTAGACAAGACCCGAGCATCCGATCATCTGGTGTGCCACAGCGCTCACTCACCCACCTGCCGGACCCGTGTTGACCCGCCACCTGACTCATCGACCCTGCTAATGCCCCCGACACACAATTACCATCAAGGGGGGTTTCACAACGGTGCGTGATCGATGGGCGCTGACAACTACTCAATGCGGTCGTTTGACTTCGCTGCGTGGTATTCAAATCGGCCACGTTATGTCCATCACCGGGAGCTTGGTGCCGCTCGCCAACGTTGTCTTCAGAGACGCGTTCGACGACACGTTCATTCAGTCGCACGTTATAGATCCCGCACTCGTAACTATTACTGTCACTCACCGACACCGCACTGTCTTCGGGCGAGGCGCAGTTGTCATTGACCGTCTGCCCTCGTTCCGACCGGTCATGAATGTCTTCGAAGTTTTCATAAGACCCCATACGACATATCGACGCAGACAGTGTTCTGCCCGTGTAGGACGGGGGCGGTGGGTATATGTCGTCGACCTGCGATTTGTACAGCGACGGTCGATCATGTTCGGCAATGTTTGTCGAGTCGCCGGACTCTTGCGAGTGGTGTTCGGGCCCGTTCGGGTTGTGTTCGTCGGAGAAGACGCCGGAACTGGAATCGTGCGGCGACTCGATGACGTAAATGCGATCTGAAACACGATGAAGACATTAACTACAATGATTACATTTACACGATTTACTGTTTGAATAAACATTAAATAATGAAATACTTTGTGTGGCGATTTCTCCAAAACTACGCGAAAAGGCTGCACAGCGGAGCTAGTACAGTGCAGTGAACAGGCTCTATCAGGCAGGTTTTCTTTGTTGCAAAATTTATTTGAAATGAGACAAACAAAAAACTGAGTTGAGTGGCACCTCTAACCCCGATTTAACTTTATATCCCTTTTAGTCGCCATGCTATTATCTTGAATAACGACAAGCCCTCCCGCGAATGTGCGTGTGAATAAACGCCGTAAATGCGTCTTGACAAGGGGTAAACACTCATTCGATGGCCTGCTTTCATCATATTACAAGAAGGATCGCTTGTTCGTCGAGGTGTCAGTTCGCCTTGCGTTTACAGGCCGCCCCGAAAACAGCCCCGCAGAAATGTACTGTTTTTATTGCTAGGGAATTCGCTGTGTACATCCGTTGACTGTACGTAGCATGCCAACGTGTCAAGCAAGCGTGTCCGTCTGCTCGAATAGAAGTGAGTTGCCGCGTATAAAGCTGACGTACTCAGACAGGCACTATTGCGACAATGGCGTCTAGCCAAGTTGTAGACACGGAGACATTGGCACAAAGTTGTCAACGCTGTGCTCATGTAGCAATTACAGCTTAGGTGGAACTCGGTAAACGTACTAATGGCGAAGTATTACAATCATTATATGCAGTGCTTTCAAGTAGCAGTCTGTATTGTGCTAGGTCGTGATGGATGGGGATGTGTCCACGCGTTTGACTCACGGCTGGAACGATTCAACTACCTCCCGTAAACACAATCAGGTGAACATAAAGTTCTACGAAAGAAGAGTTGAAAGCCCCGAGCCCAGTGCCGCCGGCGGCTGTGGCGACGACATAGAGGAGGCACACCCAAAGTGTCAATCGCCTAGGATCATGATGTCTAATTCACTCTAGTATATGTGATATGACGGGTTACGTTTCTCAAATATATGTGCGTCTAATACATGCACACACGCATGTACACATACACGCACATGCACACACACGAACACACACACACACACACACACACACACACACACACACACACACACACACACACACACACACACACACACACACACACACACACACACACACACACACACACACACACACACACACACACACACACACACACACACACACACACACACACACACACACACACACACACACACACACACACACACACACACACAACGGAGTAAAGTAACTGGGCACATATTTGTTATGAATCACCGAATAGACAGAGCTGGTTTGCATAATATATAACAACTGATCCACTACTCTCGGCTCTGGTAATGTAGAGGACCCACAATCAACGTTCACGTTATTCATTAAAGAGCTGAAGTAGTTAACACATAAGAAAACTGTTAGTACATAAAACATACAAACGAGGTCGCATTTCAAATTAATATGTAACTCTATCAACTCAAACGCCACTACACAATTGCACAAACATCTATTGCTGGCACAGAACGTAAGACGGTCTCAATTCTTCTTGACTTCGCAGGCTGTCGGACTTCCACACTGCACAAACATCTATTGCTGGCACCGAAAATCAGACGGTCTCTGTTCTCCTGGACTAGTAGACTCACCAGACAAGGTAGATGGCCGCCGGTCTATTTGTTGCGAGTGCAGAGAAAAAACGACCAGTAATAACTGGTGTAGACGTATCGTAGAACAGCCGGCTATTCACCCGTTAAGTGTGGCACAAATATGTTATTGTGATAATATAAAAAACCTTCACATCTATTGTTGTCCTTTTCAAAGAATTTACCCTCTTCGTACAAAGCCGCGTCGTGCATTCTTTGAAGTAAATAGAGTTAACGACTACTTACGAACAAGACACCCGTGTTGTAATTTCGAAGTGCGCGGGTTATCAATACACTATACATTCTTCAGCTGCTATGTTAATGTAGGCCATCAATTAAGATCGTGACTAGTTGAGTTCGAATTGTTATACGTCTAGCTATGTTAATATGTACACACTTGCATTCCAAAACATACTTTTATTGGTCAATACCATGTGTTTGTATTGTTCATAGCCGTCGGAGAGGTATTTTAATATACACATATACTTGATCGTTGCGTTGTTTGGAGGGCGTTACGATAACAACGTAACATTTGCTTCCCTTCAATCTCAACGATGATGATAATATCAAAGGTTATGTAAACGAAACTCAAAGGTGTGTATATATTATTTCAGGTTCACCATACCACCTTCAACCAACACTACAGAATATGGCAACCGTATTTCAATCACGACGCCATGGCATAACTGGATGCGCCCGCGTTCCCACGGGAGACCTGTTTTCATTAGCTGCTAGTTAGTTTTCGTGGCCCAGACTCGACAATGAACTGGAGCACGTTGAGTACTTCTCCTGTTGACAAAGGCGTCTCTTGTTGACATACCAAACGTACAAACCGGGAAAGTTTATTCTGAAATGTCCGTTCTGATCGAGGCAATTAGCGAGTCGTTTCAGCAGCGATTACACTGCGAATACTGAAAGCGAACAACCCCCGTCATTGTCCAGAGGGACAATATGCCAGGCAGGCAGCAGTGAATCTATTCACGCGACACTCGCGCGGCGCCAAGACATTAAAGAAACTCGCTCCATAAGTACAATAGTGATTGTATCATCCGGATTCACCGAGTTGGCAGCTCACCTTCAGCATTACGGGAGACTAGAGAATGTGCCCGCTCGCAGATTAGCCTGATGTTTGCCTTCGCGAAGCCGCCAGTTGTTAAGTTTCTCTCGCTGTGCGAGTATGCGTGTTTTGTATAGTACAAAGTAGACGTAAGAACCCGGATAAACATTACGTCATACCGCAAATCCGTCTGTTTTAGTGTGGTTTGATGTTCCATTAATCATGTGAAACAGTATTAATGTCTATGTCGCGCGCTTCGTGAAATTATTGCAAATTGACTGTAGTCGTCACTACAAGAGCCACCATCTGGCTTTGGGATCAGAATTGAATAAACTGCTGCGTTACAATGCAGTAACACGGCAAACTAATGGGTGCTTGCCCCTCCTACACCCCTCTGGATCTTAAATACGCCCATGTTTGCGTTGATGTGTAAGGATGTTTGGCGAACAGCCACTGAACATAGGACTTGCAATGTAGCCTTCTTTTGTGTAGTAATATCCAGGATTAAAAGAGCTGCAAGTCGGCGATTTTGACGGAACTTATTAAGCATACATTTCAACAACAAGGTGTGAGGGGTTATGGAGAAGTTTCAAAACGTTTAATGTCCTGTTTTTGTATAATTAGACAAAACGTTGACATGGCCACCAGTAAAAAACGTAATGTGGTCACCGTTCTGTAGAATTCATCGCGCTGTCAATGGCCCGCGGCCATGTTCTACAACCACAACGGCTGCAGGGGTCAGAGCAGAACAGTTAACCTTCCTGTTGTATCTCACAATAACATATTATCAATCAAATTGTTATATTTGAAATTGGAAAGAAGCATTTTTTATGGGAAATATGTGCAACAGATCAGGCATATTAGCAGGTTGGGTGCTAGCATGTACTGGCAGTGAAATGACACGTATTTGGAAGAGTGTAGTTTGCGAAGTGATTCTTTGCCATTTTAGTTCACATAGCACACATGGGTGCGATAAAACGAGGCTATTAAAAAAAATATTGATGGGTACCGTGCACTCCTGCGTTTAAAAAAACAGGAGGTATGTAATTTTGACGATTTTTGATCAGCACATCAAAGATATGGTGGCAGTGACTGAGAAGAAATTTCCAAAAAAATTCTCAGCTGCAGTTTTTTATAATCTGACAAAACGCTGAGATGGCCGCCCATAGGAAAGTCAACAGTGCTTTGTGCCATGCGTGTCACATCGACATTGGCAGCTTACGTTGGGACAGTGTTAGTTGGATGTGTCCTGGCTTAGCGGGCCGCGGAAACTGTGGGTTTGTGACGTGGGTTCCTTATCTCCAACGGTGGATCGTTGGACTCGGCGAAAGTACACGACGTTTTGGACGGTGTCCACATGTCGCCGTGCTTCCTGCGCGCGGCCACGAATAAAGACATTGGCCGTTATCCTAACGAATCGGCAGTGACCTCGTGGTTTAGCGAGATTTAACAAGATTACCACCAACAGCAACAAGCTGAAAATTGACATGCGGACAGGAAAGCCATTGGCTTATCGTTAATCTGGCAATTATTCACACGTGTGTGGTCTGCCTGGCAGACATATCCATCAATACTGCGCTAAGACATTTTCATATTCACAGGCTCAACAAATCGGTTGTGCCGTCGTTCGTAATCATCCTATGGTAATGACGGTATTTCTGAATCTATAACTAACGTTGCGTCACGATCGTCTAGCTTTCTTGTGTTTGAAGATAATTTTATTGGTGTGTGTGTGTGTGTGTGTGTGTGCATGCGTGCGTGTGTGTGTGTATAGGCCTAGAACCCAGTTCCACCGTGCCACCCATCAGTACTCCCGTTCCTAGATTTCTTTCATGACCGGAAGCGACGTTGTTATCTGCATTGCATATAATTATACATACAATATCGCAACACCTTCGTGAAAACATTTGCCCAAATCCTCGCTCTAAAGGAAATCGTTGAACATCATCGACTGTCATCAGATATCCAGTTCTGGCCGTGTTACGAGACCCAATCTCATGTAGTCGCAACCGCTTATGATTATTTCCTGCGACCATTCTTCTCCATTATTGATATGATGACAAGTGTTTCTGGATAACAGTTCTCGTTGCCGTCGTCTAAACTCTACTCGTGGACACGTTGGCACTACAAGTACAGGACGTGATTGTGGAGATAGTGATTTGGCGACAGGTTGAACCGTGACCAGCGCGGCTGGTCGGTGCTGGAGTATTGACCGCGACCACAGCGAAACGAAGCACGGAAATCATTAATTTTCCGCATACAGACTGTTTCAATTCTCCTCGACTAGCGTACTGCGCACATGATCGCCGATATAGTTATTGCAAATTAAGTGAAAAACAACGATGTAATAACCGATACTAACTAACATCCATCCATGGACCAAAAAACCAGCACATCATGTATCACCATTATTTATTTGTTCATATTGAACTGGTTTCTTCTGACCATTTCATTGATGAAATCCACAATTACGGCATGCTAACTACTTCTTGGTAAAACGAATGTAAAGACACACTCTCGCCATTTAGAAACAAACAAACACGTAGTGTGTCAATGACTCCAACAAATTGCTTTAGGTGTTTTGTTTGGTATATACACGAGAAGGTAATGGTCGAAGGAAGCGAACAGACGCAGAGAGAGGCGAGTCGACCTCAGCACACGGGAGAAGAGGTTGTTACACGCGAAAACGTCCTCGTAATTACTGCTAGCTCTTTCACCGAATTTATCCTTCCCGTACAAAGCCGTATCACGCAGTCTGTGAAGAAAGGTCTCTGCTATAATTATTCTTGGGCTGCTAGTGTTGACGGAGGGTAATAGCGATGTATTCAGCAAGCCACACATGTAGAACCCGGATAGTTATGTGCGCGGTTCTGTGGCCCAGATATCCCCTGCACCACAATTCGAAGAAACCACGATTGTGTGTGGAAATGTGTTCGCATCAAATTGCTGTCTCATACATTACCCCGGTACTGGTTCACGCCGCACGCACCAACATACGCTTACACCTATGTCATTTTCACCTGAATGGTACTGGACAAATAGTTTTTTTCACGCATTGCACGGACAAAGCGACGTCGTTTCTCAAACAACGCCTCCATTGTCCTCCGTGTCGACGCTGTGGCGTGACGTAAGAAGGCGGTGAAAGACACGTTTTCATACTCGGCCTTTTTATATACGCATTTCAACAGCCGACTGGATGCTTTACGTACGTGTCTCGCCGATGACACTCTCCCTCGGTAGAACCAAACAGTGTCACTGGTGCGATATTGCGAATGGACCCTCACTTACCACGGTGGAATATGCGTCCCTGAGAACAATTGATTTATTGGTGTGTTACGTTAAACATACGATTTAGAAGTGATTACCTGATGAATATATGCTGCAACACATTTGGTTTTAACTTTGCACAAATGTTCCAAACTACGGATATTTCAACAACAACAAATTAAACTATCAGCATGGATTTTAAATGTATGAACATAATTGGCTTTTGAATAGCACATTTTGTATTTCCATACACCAACTAACCACTTATTAAATCTCTAGCTCATTATTTCAATATTTTCACACAGGTTCATAGTTCACTTTGGCATATGAACACCTTGGTCCATTTACCGCGACGGTCCGTTTATTATCCCACGGCGGCCCTTCTACGGTGACATTGGACTAACACCAACACCGGGTCAGCTCGATATCCTCGCCGTCGGCAGATTCCTGTGGTATTCCACGGCGGCTTAATCTAGGCGTGTACATAATATCGTCATTTGTTGGCGTTAACATGATTGTCAGAATCGTGCGCTCCGGGTTGGTGACAGGTTGCCAACTGTGACTGCCCGGGGTGCGTGGACGATAAGCCTTCGTGAGTGGCTCGATGATGGTTGGTCGACGACGGAGAAGAGCCCTGCGATCGGCGAGATCAGGGAACCGTGCCAAGCGCCGGCGGATCATTGATACGCTCGATGTATTATTCAGAAAAACCAAGTGACTGATTGTGTTTTGTGTGGGAGGCGTTTTACCATGGCGGCGTTACGTATCGCGTGATATTGCCGACTTAACTGAATTATTGATATATCCGTCGTGTTATCGCAGTAATTATACATCTAGACCCACCTCCTGTATCTTAGATATGTCATCGACGTAATGCACATGTAAAAGGAGACAGGGCGTCTTATCGACCCCACTGATATGTCCATTAGAGCGGCGTAATCTGACCCAGTAGGTACTGATACACACACACACACACACACACACACACACACACACACACACACACACACACACACACACACACACACACACACACACACACACACACACACACACACACACACACACACACACATATATATATATATATAAGCCACATGCAAGTAACCCTATTCACCGTAGCGGCAATATGCGACATGAACACCGTGATAGCATCGTTCTATCCGTTCACTAAAATGAGTGTATCTATTCACCAAAGTCACACTATCTTTCCAGCGAATGTGAACTTTTACTCAAACGAGAGATACTCAACCAAGTGTGACTCTAGCAAAACCAACATAGCAGCACTATTCTACAAACAATATATGCCCATCACGATGACGTTATGGGCCCACTATATGACGCGTTCTTATATATTCACCAACGTGACCTTCTGCCCGAAAGACAGACATCCTACACGATAGAGTATCTGTCCAGACACGAAGAACAGTCAAACGACTGCACAATATATAAGATAGAACACAACCTAATATGCATTTCCCTAGACCAATAGTACATATATCAGACACAACACTTTAGATCAATATAGATATTCACGTAAGCAAGAAAATCAGTAACTGCAAGACAGACATTCATGAAACATATTTGTGAATATGTTCCTCCCAACCACAATAAGAGAGTGGAATTATCTACCTGTAAACACAATTTCATGTAAATCACCCGTAGGAGTGCCCTTGCTCAACCCACCTTTGTCAAACAGTTCTCCCAGCACCCCTCTCCAGTCGACACACGGGGAACCTCGACTTGCTTCCGACGACTGTGAGTCGGACATGTTGACGGTCGACGTCTACTCCGCTACGACCGGGCAGCCCTGCAGTGAATTGCGTGTATCACTGACGGCTAGCGGGGTTCTGTCAATCACCACGCAGGCGAATATTTCTCATTGCGCCGCGATTGTGTCGAGAACAAGCTGCCTTTGAGGGGAGAACATGAAACTCGATATTGCCTATTTCCGGCCGTTGGTAGCCTATGTACCCGTTCACACCTCGGATATCCATCGCTGCCCGCTCGCCGCCAGCAGGTCTACTCCGTCGCACCCTCAACGAGAACTGTCCCACGCTCCCGGTTCACGCATCGCGGAGGCCGCCGTACTCTCATGTCATTAGACGGGCGAACACAGCCGTTAATGTGCTATCTCGGTTGCGTGTTTCGTCGTTCGTTAGTGGGCGGTCACAAACGTGATGTACTATTTACGCCGCGTGTTTTACGGGCTCGGCAACAGCGCGGGTGAATGCTGCTGAGAACGCGTCGGGCTTCCGCGCGTGTGTGTGACGTCACAGCGTGCAGCGGCCGGGTCAACTCAGTTGACGCTACGCTACGCACACGTGTAGATCCTCACCAATATACACGCACGTACACGATTGTCACAACCGATGTAACGATGAAAACTACAGCATGTAGCACTACACGGATCGACTCTCAAATCGTAATGCTGCACCAGAAGCGCTACCAGTGAATCCGTAGCGGAAGTATAGTCACATAACCACGCACACCATACGCAATATCCGACATACAGCGTAGATGTGTCGACACACGGTGGTGTCAAACAGTGCGACCGAACGCAGACGACGCTAAACGACAACTGACGTCGATCAGTGACTGGGCTGACGGTGCAGCTATTGATCGCCGGGGTCACGAGTGACGGCGCACGTACGTACGGACGGCGACAAAGGGACTGTCCCGTTCCCGTCAAACAGCGAGGCCGGGACACTATGCCCCTAGCTGACGGGGTCGTATCAAATACTATAATCCACCATCTCATACTCATGGTATAATATTATTGTGGCAGATGTCTACAATATTGGACTAGTAAACATAAAATATGTCACTACAAAGCCGTAACACGCATTATACTGTTTCCGGTTTAAAAGAAAAGTAATCACTTCACCGGATAAAGAACCTTTTATTACTAACTCTATTGCTGCGAAAGGTCACTCCCAAGTCGTCAATCGTGCACAGGAAGCCGAACAATGAAGCCGACAGAAAGAGAAACGTTGATTCGGCGACACTGTCCTCTGGCAAAACGTTAAAATGCCCTGTAATTTTTGTTGGAAAATGATGGGTGCTGAGTATAAAGAACAGTAGACACCTGACAACGCAGGTCACGTGACATCTCATTCTCAGCGTCGACATACCACAATGTGCAGCTCGGCCCTGTGTGATATTCGCAATTATCTTGTCACAGTGAGCGGGTGAAAACAATGTAGAATCTAACTTCTAAAATAACTAACACACGAGGGACAGTAGCTGTTGGTTAACGCCGTTTTTGTAGCGTCAATCATTACTGAGTCAGTGTCATCGGAAAAACAACAGATTGTTAAGGGACATGTACCGTTACCATGTAAGCATTTTGTCATAATGCGATAAAAATATGATACTCCATGTATGGATTTCGGTCTCTGTTTTCCGCAAATCAAGGACGTGATTTAAGTATTACAGCAGTATATACTGTACAGACGATCATTATGATGTCCAAATGTGTTATCAACGACCGTCACTAATTGTACTAAAGCAAATTACATCTGCATATGAACTACACATTTGAGCCGAGCCAAAACAAGTATTTATATATTAATTGGATAGGTTATGAAATTACAAGGAGGTATCCAAATTGACGTACAATGATATACCACAGTTACTGCCCACAGTACAAGAGCGTATACACAATACGACCGCACAAGTGTCGACGTACATGCCCAATAAATGTATTGTACTCTTTACTTAATTACAGTGGGACTGCACTGTTAGTATTAATGCCATCCTCAGAACAAAGGTATCGGTATAGCCGGGTGACCGTATTGATGGGACGGGACTAATTTCCTATTGCGAGACGGCTGTATTATCGCAGTGACCGTAAAGCGAGGTTTGACTGTATACCTAGGTTTATTACACATTTCTTTCAAATACGTGCCGTATACCTAGTCAGTTGGAGAAGAAAGATATGTACAAATATAGCCCATACGCTTTTTCGCATCCTTCTATTTTTGACTCTCGATTCTATAGATTAGTAGACCTTTAACCTATTGGTGTAACAGATTAGGCGTGTTGCGCCATCAATACTGTGACGGTGTTGTGCCTGTCACGACAACGCTCACAGTTATACTCCTGCAAAACTAGGAATAAGCACACGCAATCGGTCTTTGTTGCTGAACACAATGACAGAAAGACAGCTACTTCATTTCAGGTAACGTCGCCGCTTTCTCAAGACGTGACTCGACGGAAATCAATTGTGAACTTCTGTCTTGGTCGTCGCGAAAACTGCCGACAGGTTCATAAAGACGTAATGAGTTGCCATTCCGACAGCGTGAATGGAACATATGAAGTGCTACATTTATTTCGCAGTCGTTAGCGTTGTCCTTCCGTTATCGCCTTAGATTGCATACGATTGCTCTGTTATTGTACCCTGGGTGAGTGACACTCGTACGATTGTCATTTTATCCGTCCCAAGTCACCACAGGGCGTCTTGTCTTTCACCTACGATTCTATCGTACTGGAACACAATTTGTCATTTTGCTTTGTTTGTTTGAAATTGTTTTTAATGCACGGTCGTGTATGTTACTGGTACCGAATTCTGCTGTAAGTAATACAGTACATTTGATATTCTGTTAACAATTAACTTATCAATGTTGTTCACAAATCAAAGTCGATATTATTTATTGTCATCATCGGTCTCTATTCAAGCCAACGTCGACCGAGGAAATTGCTAGCGCCCACGACGCCGGTCGACCGAAATGCATGCGTCTAATTAATAGACTATCGTCAAATCTACTCCGCGCGTTGTTATTTACGCTATTTGTCACTAGATGGCAATACCTAAAAAAATAAATTACCAACACAAATATTTGTAGGCATACCTCATTCCGACCCTCCAGGGTCAGGTAATTATTTCTGCTAGTTGCAACAACCACACACAGTGGCGCCACCTAGCGTAAATGCAGCTAAACGTTCATTGCACTGATCGACAGGGAGCAGCACCTTTTCGAGAGTCCCACGGTCAAGCCGCCCAATATTTTGGGTGGGGGTTGTCCAAAATTTTGGGAGGGGGCTAAACATATCTCCAGAGATATACTTTGCCACCCAATATTTCGGCAAAAGGGTTCAGTTGGAGGTTTTTGGTGAGCCTCAATCAATCAATATTCAACAATGACAATGTTGATACCTGACGTCAGACGAGCATCGAGCCACGCAGCACAACATCGTTTCGACTCCGTTCTCCAACTTTACTCATAGGGGCGCCGGAACGAAATTAATATGCTGTTGAATATTATACCAGGCGACGTTAAGCGTCTTTGAAACTCCCCAGAAACCTCCAATTGCACCCACCCCGAGGCTCCCCAAAAACCTACATTTGCACCTCGTGAAGCTCACCAGAAACCCCACCTTCAGGCTCTCCAAAAACTTCGACTTGCACCGCCCTGTGGCTCACCAAACCATAAAATGCACCCCCTTTCTTAAATATTGGCGTTAATCCTATTTCCGGCCCCCACCAAAAATAGTGGGGGCTCAGCCCCAAATCTCCCTCCCCTGTTCCGGCGCGTATGTTACTTCATCCATCCGCTGTTCCTCTATTGAATTTATTAGATCATTGTTTGAGAGCAGTTGCAGAGGTAAATTGTGATGTATCCGGTAAACACAACGATGTATTAGTGGCGATGTTTGATCAAAATATCCGGCAAATAATTACTTAGTAAAGTTAAGGAAAACATTTTATTAATGTTAATCAATGACGAAAGGCCAAGAGTTGGTGTAAACAATAAAACTTTGACACTCGCTAGGTGGCAGCACTTACAAATGCAATCATCTTATTTATTGTGCTGTATGTTATTTACTGTCGGTTAGTTCTGGCTGCGTTTCGTTGCATTGCGGCATGCTTTTAACATTAGTCATTAGGCTAACCTAATGTGTGCATTACTGCTGTCACACAGGGAGTCATATCTGGGCTTAGCCGACCACACTGTCGGAAGTCGACTTGCGTCCTCTAAATCGGTCAGCTTAATTTGAATTTAATAGACCCCGGTTCTCCGCGATGCCGCCATTGACAATGACAGGCGACGTTTGCTAATTGCGAGGCTGTGTAAATAGGCGAATGAACCATTGATGGCGAACTCTACAAGATAAACAGCGACTTCGCAAAAGAGCGCGTGTGTTGCCAGGTAACGCGGAATTCGGTTTTGTGTGTCGTCTGGGGAGGAATGGACACAAACAAAGTGAAGGCCGGAATCTTGTCGCCAAGCGTAAACAATCCTTAACCAAATAACATCGCAAAGAATGTGTCGCTCCATTCTAGCTTGAATGTGAACGGACATCACAGCGATTGTCGAGCTGTAAGACGACAATTAGCGTGTCATTGCAGGTTTCTGATGATTCATTTCCGTGACGCGAATGCCTTAATGTAGTAAATTAATAGAACACGCCTAAGAGCAAAGAACAACAAAGAGAGTGCTGGTCACTTACTTTGACATCTATTAATTTTTTTAATCGTTCGTCGTTTGTATACCCTTTTCCCGCCTCCCCAACAGTTTATTGTGCAGTGTTTGAAACTTGAAACACCTCTAGATGGTCGAGACGGGCCTAACGTCTTGAACACCCTGTTTACGTAATCTTGCACACATTGTTTGTAACATCATGAACACCCTGTTTTCAACACACACACACACACACACACACACACACACACACACACACACACACACACACACACACACACACACACACACACACACACACACACACACACACACACACACACACATATATGTATATACGGTTCCAGTTACATGTGTTGTGTTTTGTTGCATACACATGAGCATCGATTTCCGTATTAAACGAAGCACACACCAAGAACAAGGCAGAAAACATTACTGTAAATCATAGCAACCTAACTGCATCTTCGTGGTACCTGTACACGCCATATTTGATCAGACACCAGACATAATGTTCTCGCTAATGGATGCTCGCTAGTAAATCTAATCCTCTCGTATCTTGAGTCGGATGATTTTTTAAGAATTTCTTCACTGGTAAGCGACATTTGCCGTGCTTATCAGCAGCGAAGAAACTGGGTCTTTTGTGGTACTTATAGTGTTCGTTTACAAATAAATGTGTTGGTTTCCAGTGAAACCAAGTGCTTGTGGTTTCTGTACATCACGGCGGCAACGTAATACCATTCCTTCGGAAAATAAAACCGTGCTCAATTATTAATGTCAGTTTAGATTCATAATAATAATAAGTTTATTTCCTTGGCAGCCGTATATCACAGGTAGACCTACATTAATATCTATAAAAAAAAAATTAAAAAAAAATAGATTAATAAAACATTGATTGAATGTATATAAAATATAAAATAGTATTAATACAAAATTATAAATAATAATATTTAAATTGCGTATAAATAAGTAAATAGAACAATTCATTAAAATAAGGTCCACTGTTAATTGCAAGTTATACGTATGAAATTATTTTTGTTAAATGCCATCGAAAACAGACCTGCCTTAGTTTCAACACGTACAACAAAAACGAACCTCTTTCCTGGACGAATCGCTCCCGAAAACAAGAACAACGAAACACACCCGATAAGGATCGTGCATCCATCGTTCTAAGACCGTGTATCATTCGTACGAAGATCGTGTATCATTCGTTCGAAGATCATTCGCACTAAGATCGTATATCCATCGTACTAGACCGGGATCAAAAAATGATACCTCGTTGACTCACTGAACACCCGTTGGAACCTGTTCCCGATATGGACCCACCCCTGCAGGCTGCATCGAAGCTACTAACTTGCAAAGCCAGAGCTCTACAATAAACCAGGTGCACTCGCGTCCCCCGAAAATAATGTGATTCATCGCCATGTTTCAAAGTGACAATTTACCATACTAAAATTAGCGTGACAGCGCCAGTGTAACCGTAGACGCCAGTTCACGTTGGCCTGTGCTTTTGTGCGGATTCCGTTGACCCCCGTGGTATATGTGGCCGGGTGGGAACCGACGTGGTTATTCAGTGTTTGACAACACGTGGAAATACGAGACAAAGTTGCCGAGGTGTGAGGGTTTGGTGACGGTGGACCGACGTTGTAGTATGACGTTTACACGGAGATGAAGGCTAGCGTGTGGCTCACAGGAGATGCATCTATTGGGTACGGCGTGCATGTTAATGCGCCGTTGGGGGTTGTTAATTTTATCACGAGCATTCCATCTCAGTATAGTAAACAATGCCATCGACACGATGCGAACAAGGGGTACTTTCTTTCTTGTGGTTCATGTAATTCGCTTTAATTGATAGTTAAATTAAGCGTCAATTGTCAGCATTCTGGTGCAATACAATGTCCCACGTGTATTGCACGCCGTTGACCTTTTGTTGGTACACGCGAAACAGTGCCTGTCTTATCGCACAGCCCCGATCAATGCGTCGATAAAACAATTATTTATAAACACAATGCGGCCATTTCAGTCTTTCCGTCATTTCAATATATCGAGCTACATCCTTCTGCACCAGTGCCGGTGGGGAATACGTCGATTATTACTCAATGATCAGGCAGATTTTCAACTGCCCATTTATATAAAACGACCATGTTGACTTTTGTTCGTTTGTAGAGAAACACCAGAAAACACTTAAACTGTTTCTGGCTCATTTGTACAGAAACATCAGGCAATACATAACCATATTCTGTCTCATCTGTATAGAAAGAGTAGTTAACTGGTTTATGTTCGTTTGTACAGAAAGAGCAGGCAATACATCAACTGAACGAATGTGGCTTATGTGTATAGAAAGATAACATAAATACGCTGATTCCGCCTCACTTGTAGAGAAAGATCAGACAATACATCAGCTGATTCCCACTCATTCGTACAGTAAGAAAGTCAATACGCCAGCTGACTGTAAACGTCACACTAAAGCTGACACTAACTCGATATTATGATTACCAGGTACCGCTACATTTCACTGATGAATTAAGGAAATCAAAAATAGCATATATATTTCAACTTGGAGAATACGATAATTATGTCCTCCACTGAAGTAACAGGCGACAGTTTGGTTGCGAGGTCGCCCTATAACCTCTCACGGAAAGAATGCAACCGCAATATATTCGTATCTACCCAACGGTCGACTTTCACACAGTCGGTCACGCCAATAAACTAACGCCTTGCTTACCACAACGCACGCTAGAGGACATGGCCTGGTTACAAGGTGTGATCGCCTCTCAAACGTCATAAAAAGGCCGCTTAATGATGAACAGCTCTGACAGTCCTTAACAGCATCAAAGTGCTCTTCCGCAAGAGACGTCAACCTTTCGAAAGCATATCGAGTTGTGGCGTAAAGGTGTTAGTGTCCTATATAGGAGACTGGTCATATTTGGAATACAACGTGAATGGAAGAATGCTCAACGACTATCAAAGGCACAACGGATGATTGTATTAAACATTAAGTCCCTTTATGTTGTATAAACTATATACCCGGGTACTTTTTTGTTTTGACCATCAACATGTGTTATAATAAACCGCAATTGTTTCGTTCGTATTGGTAAAGTTTTTTGTTTTATTTGAGTGTTTTAAAAGTTTGGTTTATTAAAAGAAATTTAGGCTACCAAGAAGTTAGAACAACTGTAGGCCTACATATCGTTAAAATACTTTAGTGTCGATGATATTTGTAAAGAACATTTCTGGATATTATATGAGCTAAACGCATCCGATAATGGAGCTTTACCTACACAATGCTATCTATCTATATATTTTGCTTGACTAATTGTCTTCAATAATCTCTACGAGTGACAACCACAGTGGCAGCGATTAGTCAGAACTTAGTGAAAGGTCGCATTATGACCTCCCACGACAGCAGCGACATCGGCTAAAATAACACCACGGGCGATGTGTGAAGGCTGGTAGAAGTACTTGCGTATAATTATAGAGCGGTATCCTTTCACTGTAACTGTTCGAAGTGTTTTACACTGCACCCTCTAGCACACCTGTTTGTTCAAATACCGACCTGCCTATCGTGGGAAGTATTTAACCGCGATACTCAGTACTCAGTTAAACATTTGGACTGAACATTGCCCAAGCTTTGGAACATCAGCGAGATTGGTTTTCTAACAGTTGAGAGGACGACGTACAGCCATGGTACCGCTGCGTCCCATTTGTAATTACAACGGAGCACTGGAACTCTGCGAGTCTCTATTGGCGTGTTACGTAAATATGTAAATGTGCAATGATCAGAGACGTTGTGTCTATCAACTGTTACACTGTACCTCCATGAGGGCGAGTCGAATTTATTATGAAACTGATTACCGTATTCTGGATATTCGGCACCACAATGCAACGTCCCTGACGTATCGGCGGACCTCGTATCTATCGCAAAAACACGCGTAACGTTAGTAGTACTTAAGGCCATCTCAGACATCAC
Source organism: Escarpia spicata (assembly GCA_963995525.1). Lineage (NCBI taxonomy): Eukaryota > Metazoa > Annelida > Polychaeta > Sabellida > Siboglinidae > Escarpia > Escarpia spicata. Next base: position 6,669,010 of record OZ023209.1, read on the forward strand.
CAAGGGGAGGGGCCGGGGCACCCATGGAGAAACGGAGTTTCGAAAACTTAAAGGCGACAATATTTTTCCGAGGGATTATAAATGATCCCCTGAAAGTTTTGCGCCAGATATGCAAATCGTCTTACAGGAAAACGTTAACACACACACTCACGCGCGCACGCACGCACGCACGCACGCACGCACGCACGCAAACACACACACACACACACATACATATTTAGTTTGACCATAACTACGTTCATACATGTACAAATTGAAATAACTTACATAAACATGAAGGTGAAGGAGACTCCCATTAAGACATATCGTGTCGCAAACATGGGAGCCCCCTTTTAACAAAAAATAAATCGAATAATAATAAATATTAATACTAATCACGTAATTCAATGACAGTACATAAATATAAAATACAAAATTAATATATAATTATATGACGTATTGTATACGATTGTGTGTTGCATACATAACAATTGTGGACAGTGCAGTTTATAATTCATAATTAGTTTTAATATAAGTGATGAAACCAGATAATCTGTGTGTATAAATGTTATCAATAATAATCTTGTGTCGTATATTTTTTTTTGTATATTCATGATTGCATCTGGTAATAAACAGGTTATTTACTCCTCGTGTGTAGTGTTGATGGATTTCACAATTACATAAGTAAGGGATGTGACATAAATATTCTGGTAGGTGGTGACTGACTAATTTATAATAACATTTAAGTTGCTGCATTTTATAAATAATTATAATCCAGTTTTAGGAATCTGAGTTTCTTAACAATCGGATCTGTACGTGCGTTATAATTACTCACGTAAATTATTCTGATCGCTTTGTTTTCAAATTAACCACCCGGTGTGCGAGGAGACCATATAATAGAATACGATAATTAGTATGAGGAAGAATGACGGATGTGTACGTAATAAATAATATGTTTTGTGGTAAACAGTGTTTCAGTTATATTCAAAATTAAAAAATAATTTACACAATCAATGTTTCCCCGTCTATTTCCAACAACGGGGTTTAAATTTTTTAGGCGTGTAAAATATCATGAATTTAGCTTTCTTTACATTCAATGAAAGTTTGTTGTCTTTTAGCCAGTTACTAATCTTATTATGTTCTATATTGATATTAATACTTTGGATTCGTATATATGGACCGTCAAAACTATTTAATGTACTTGTTAGAGTCGTGCCATCATTATTATATATTTAAATAGGTTATTAGAAAGAGCTACATCATTTATGTAAATTATAAATAAGAGGGGTTTCGACATTGATCCCTGAGGAATACCGGTGGTAATTACACTTTCTTCACATTTGATGTTTTCAATTTCAACGTTTCGTTTGCGATTGAGTAAATAACCTCTGCAGAAACCTAGCGTTTCACTATTAAATCCGTAGTGTTTTAGTTTATGTAACAGTATAATGTTATTGTGATCAATCGTGTTACAAGATTTTAATAAGTTAAGATATATATTCATTGGCGTGTTGAATAATGAATGTCTTGTATAATTATATATATAATTTCAAGGGTTGCCAGTTCAGTGGAATGAATTTTCTAAACCCATATCGGTTGTTGTAATATAGTTATTTTAAAGTAAAGGTAAGTTCTTATATAGCGCAGTATCCAGTCCTGAGGACTCCTCAAAGCGCTTTACACTTTACTCCCTGACAGACCTGTTCAATCAAACACCATCTCGACTTCTCTGGGAAGCATCCAGCCACGCTGCAATTAATGCGCGAAGATTATTCGTAAACAAATATCTACCATTGTCCATAGTCAGGTACTTATTCATACAGTTGAGTGAACTGAAGCAATGTAAAGTAAACGAACTTGCCCAAGGTTCGACACCGCCGCACAGGATTCGAACCCGCGTACATACATACATACATACATACATACATACATACATACATACATACATACATACATACATACACACACACACATACACACATACATACACACACCCCCACACACCCCCACACACACAATTAAATAACACTCAAGGCATTGTGTTAAAGTCGTAAACAGACAGTGCTATCCTTCGCCATCCGCCCCGGCAGGTGGGCCTGCACTTCACCCACTTCCGGCACGTCATCCATATGCACCTGAAGGGCAGCTTGTTATTTATCAGGTAGCCCGCTGACAATAAAGATGAATGAGAACAGTAGCGCAGTTTTTAATAAAAGGCGTTTCGAGTGACAGTCTAGAAACAAATAGCCAGTGCGCGGATAGAATATCCCTAATAGTTGGTCTGTTGCGACCACAATGGCGACGCTTCGCTATTGTTGGCATTGTGTTTTTCGGCAGTGGCGGCGCCGACTTCTCTTTAGAAGACACACGCAGAAAGAGAAGGGGACATTGTGGGGTATTGTTGGAAAGAACAAACAACGTTTGTTGAAGGCTGCAATGTGATATTCGCTATACCGTTCCCAGTTTTGGTCGAAATATACACGCAGCAATAATTAGCAGTTGTGACTTTGTGAAGGTATAGAATGCGCCTCTCTGATGACAACGCTATCTGCGTCTGTTGCAGAGGCAGATCTAAGTGCGTGTGTGAGCAATGTGCATGTGCGCTTGTATCTATTTAGGGTAGACCCCTGGTTATTCCCCCAATTCCAAACATAAACCAGCACAACATAGTACTTGCCCCAAGCTAATGCTGAGAAGGTCGGACGGATCATCCAACTATAGCGGTCCCCACAGATCTACAATGTGCTTGGGGACCGACTAGTTTATGTCTTCTGTGATCACTGTGTCTCCCAAAAGGGTAGCAACTTGTCCTGTATGTTCCCAGGGTTCCCAACACTGTTCTGATCCCACGTATCCTCCATTTGTTGAGTTTCCCAATTGTTCTACTCCGCGAGATTTATCCACGTCTATATTCCTTCATACACCTAGAAACCTATGAAAATTCTAGAATCCTATTTTCGGTAATATATGCAATTTTAAATAGAAGACAAATGATGGAATGTCTATATATATATATATATATATATATATATATATATATATATATATATATATATATATATATATTGGCACGAAGTAACACCTATTGGTAAAAGTAGTTGGAAGCAGATTGAGATAGGCAACACACATACACTACAGGAAAGAGCATGGAACCAGAAGAAGGTGGCAGAAGAAGAGAGTGAAGACCAAAACTAATAAGGAAAGGCCGTGTAAACCGAAACGTCGAACGGCAGGTAAGAACGGCCGAGAAGACCATTGTGGAAGACCGAGAAAGATGGAGCGAAACAGAAAAGAAGGCAGAACAGACGCTAAGTGACGTGAACAACACCCCGCAAGAGAACAAGGGAAGTAGATAAAGACCTGTTTAAGGTAAAATAATGACGTGTGTTTGTTCATTCTAAAGTATCCCTCCAGCAATATAGCCAAAAAACACAGACATGCGTGCGTGTACTATTCCGTCACCTTTACAACCTGTTGTGCTTTAAATATCGCTGTGTTGTAGTCTCTTTGACTTGTTGCCGTCTCCTATTTATTTTCTTACAGCCATTTTTTTCTAAAGTACTTTGTGAGACGATTGAAACGTTTCTATAGGCAGCGAGATACTGCGAGACAATCGGGTCACGTGGCACATTCCAACCTGCGCTTGGAACTCATTTTAACACGTCCCGTTAAGGGCGAACAAACTGTTTCGATCAGGGAATAATAACTCCATCGCTTTATCTCGCAACCCTCGCATTTGCTATTGTCGACGCGATTACTATTAATTCGCGACGGCGAGCACACGGGCAAGACATTACGTTGATTTATAGCTCGACCTTCCCGCGTGCGGCATCCCGCTGCCTTTTATCGGTGCTGGCGTCGAACTAATAAAGAGCAATTATGCAGGTAGCATACCCGTTGTTCTCTCACGACAAAAACCATTCAACCAGCACATGGATTACGAAACAATGATTGGAATCAGGCTTACGTCAGGATTAGGTCGACGCAGATTTGTAGCACATTTGAAACTTTTTTATATGAGAAACATGCATCAGCATTCCACTGTTATTCAAAATTTGGGTCCGTAATAGGAGTAAATATCGAACTAGTTCATAAAAGGAGTGATGTATCATTAAACTTAGTCAGCAGTGAATAGGGGGGGCCAAAACGGATTAAATACAACGAAAAGGTAAGCATTGGGGTTTTGTGATAACAATAATGCAAACGTCTCTGCCATATTGAGTCAAGTAGTCCTCTCTGGCGTAGACAGGTGGCACCAATGGTGGCGACACACGTCCTCTTTGATTGACGGTTTCAATTGATGATTTCTAGAGCACGCGTAGATTCGTTTCCCAGCCGTTACACATTAGTGAGCGACAATTGGATACCCATTCCAGAAATTGCTCCCAAATAGCATATTAATTATAGGTGCATTCAGCGCAGAAACCACGCAGCAATTGACCAGGTTTATTGCTGAATTTATGACTGTCTTCATTGAATCAAGCTGGCGTCACCCTCTTCCTTTACCCATATTAAAATAAATACCAGCGTATAGTGTAATTAAGGGGACTTTTCTTAACGTAGTAAATTCGTTCTAGACAGTTCTAAACGTTCTAAACAAACTAATAAATTCCACACAATGTCTAACGAGGACTGGAAATGTGCGGGCCACAATTTTGGCTAGGGTGGAACGTTGCAGAATTAAAATATCAACATTATATTATCTGAAGATTAGTAGTCCGAAAACTCATTCTTGAACATTTCTCTGATTACTGACCACAACAAAAATATATGATTTTAAATGACGACTACTCCCAAAGAATCTCTCCAACATTCTTGCATACTTAACTGCTAAATGAGCACAGTGATGTTAGACGATTGAGACGAATATTCCGATGAAACCCTGCCACAGTTTTGTAGACATTCACTGTTAATTGCGCACAATTAATATTTTAACTTATATTATAAATACAAAGAATTTTATTAAAGTTATGACGTTTTCTGTGACTTTACATCCAGAACTTCGCCCCTCCACCATCTGGACACGGCCAGTGTGTCATCAGCTCCGTGACGTGACGCGCCATTGGAGATACACGTCGACACTCTTCCGTCGACAGGCGGTAATTAGTGTCATTGAGAGGGATGACAAAGTGGAGACAGGGGACTGTCAGGTGGTCATCTACGGCAATTCAACCGTCACCACTGTCAATATTTGCCCCACCAACGATTACCCCGGGGCAGTGAGAGCGAACACAACAGGTGGCGTTGTCTTTGTGGGGAGAGCTGGGTGAAGGTATATATATGGGCAGAATGTCGTGAAGCTGTCATCTCCTCTGCGTATTATGAATAGACTACCTAGTGTGCGGTGGACAGTCCGAATGTGCACTGAATAAGATCGACGTGTCGAAAGGAATTAAATTGTACTGACTTATTGATAACCATATACGACAGCCTATTGTATATGGTTGAGCTCCCGCTTTGCCTGCCTGCCTGCCTGCCTGCCTGCCTGCCTGCCTGCCTGCCTGCCTGCCTGCCTGCCTGCCTGCCTGCCTGCCTGCCTGCCTGCCTGCCTGCCTGCCTGCCTGCCTGCCTGCCTGCCTGCCTGCCTGCCTGCCGCCCTGCCGCTTGCCGCCTGCCCGCCTGCCTGCGGTTGTCCAATATTTATTTCATAGTCAGAGTAGCGGAGTTACGTTGTAAACGTCGGATTCATACTTTTATGACATTGTTTAATTACTCTAGGCTTAGAATTGTTTAAACACATACCTCTGACAGGACTCTTGAAGTGGCTACGGGTTCAGCGTTGAGAGTACAAGCACGCTTTATTGACTACTTAAAAGCCGCCAACACGGATCATGTCACTCGCATCTGCAGGTCAATTGGCATCAGCAACAAACACGATTAATTAATTTCCTGAACGGTTGAACAATCACGACTCGCGAAATACAATAATTCATTAGAACGAACAGCACGATCAAAGAGACAATTTGTTTTTCTCGTCTCCGTGAACCTGATGCCCCAAACCCCCCGTACAGTTGCCTACTGATGAAGTCACCCGTTCTGCGACATTAAAAAAAAGTGCTGTTATCCTGAAGTAGACAAAAGCTTTCAGAACATGTTATGATACATTGGGTCACGTCATGGCATGCGCAAGAAAACAACGAGAACCATTCAACGATATTCAACATCACCAGGTCGTAGCTGTGATTATACAACTTTCCTTTTTATTTCAGGAGGTTCTTTTATTTTGAAGCGACAAACGCTGTTAACATTATGTGTTTGCGTCGGTGCTATTTGCAACGTGGCAAACTAATGAAAAACAGTTGTCATGCACAAATGTCTGTTAAACTAGAAAGCACATCTATTATAGCAAGGTCAGCTCGTCCCCTCCCAGTGGTATGTGTCGTCTATACGTCATCCCGTCTACCAGATGGTCATCCACTTTGACCGGAAGTCGACAATAGATTCCATCGTAGTTGTCTGCACCGCGTATGGAAAAAATCCTACTATTATTGTTACCATTTACTAGTATAATATATTATATAATCGTTGATCGTCAATTCAACGTGTAGACGATATAGACTATTCTATGACGCAGAAGAGGTCACATTTGATTAAATTGAACGAGTTTCAGGGTATCCGCAGAACTGGATATTGGCACCAGTGAAACGTGGACGTATAGTGTTGGTACTACAAGGAGAGAGGGTTAACAAAGTTGACATCTTAGAGCCTCCTGTGATGGACTAAAGAAATCAGTTCATTGGTGTGAATCGTTGAATGTCGTATCCTATAATTTGAGTGAGCACTACTGGTGATCATAAACCCTATTACTACACGTGGATCATTCATTCAGTAGCACTCGTGCGACCCTTTCGCTCGTACATTTATATGTGGGAGCACGGCGGTCCTGTATCGGTATGGGCCATTGGTTGTCCTAGCATGGAGCCCGTCCTAGCAGAATATATCCCTATACATGTCACGCCTATGCTACTTTACTGTGTACACAAGTTGGGTTCCCACACAAGCTGACCGTCCCCAGTTACACCATGAATGGCACACGACACCTTGGAACAAATATAGTGTATACAAAACGCCTACAGCACTATGCACGGAGACGTCCTCGGTGGGAGTACATTGAAGCCAGAGGTCGACGGACCATGTGAACGTGCAAAGTGCATAGTGAACGTCGGAGTTAATTGCTCGGAGATAAACGCGACGAACAAAGGCGCAGAAGAGAGGCCCCGAAGATATGAAGTCGGCGTGCGGCAATCGCCTAATTTCATCGATCATTTCACGTCTCTAACCGGTCGAAAATCATCTTGTCAACCGCGAGAATTCGGGCGACTAGTCACCTCCGTTTTGTATCTCGTCAAAGGCGGTGTTTTCACACGCAATTTAACATTTCCTTTGTGCGGCCGCGTTTAACCACGCCAAGCGAGAGTGCTCTAGAGAGAAAAGGGAGTCGAACTTTCCACCTGGATAAATCGTTGAACATGGGAACTAGACGTGTTCGTGGATTGATGCCTAATTTGATGATAATCGACGTGCCATTCGATTCAACAGTGTAACGTGTCAGTGATCAGCACTGCTCAAGAAAAAGGTACAAATCAGTTACGTGTCCACATGACGTCACTGTTGAACGTTTTATGTAAATGTGTACACCGAACACACTAATTAAAAGAACGATTTTAAGTTAACATATTCCTCTGTTGGTTACCAGTGTGTGACAATGTGACAGAATAAATACATAACCTTGTCTACACTGCAGACCGTGTGATGACGTGTCGAAATAATATAAAATGAAATTCTATCTCACAGCTATTTGTGAGATTGAAAAATAAAAACAATACTTTTTGGTAAATCATATAAATGGATACAACTTAACAGATGGTTGGTTACTTACCTCCGTTCATAGATAAGATACAACTAAACAGGTGGTTGGTTACTTACCTCCGTTCATAGATAAGATACAACTAAACAGATGGTTGGTTACTTACCTCCGTCCATAGATAAGATACAACTAAACAGATGGTTGGTTACTTACCTCCGTCCATAGATAAGATACAACTAAACAGATGGTTGGTTACTTACCTCCGTTCATAGATAATATACAACTAAACAGATGGTTGGTTACTTATATCCGTTCATAGATAAGCTACAACTAAACAGATGGTTGGTTACTTACCTCCGTTCATAGATAAGATACAACTAAAAAGATGGTTGGTTACTTACCTCGGTTCATAGATAAGATACAACTAAACAGATGGTTGGTTACTTACCTGCGTTCATAGATAAGATACAACTAAACAGATGGTTGGTTACTTACATGCGTTCATAGATAAGATACAACTAAACAGATGGTTGGTTACTTACCTGCGTTCATAGATAAGATACAACTAAACAGATGGTTGGTTACTTACCTCCGTTAATAGATAAGATACAACTAAACAGATGGTTGGTTACTTACCTCCGTTCATAGATAAGATACAACTAAACAGATGGTTGGTTACTTACCTCCGTTCAGAGATAAGATACAACTAAACAGATGGTTGGTTACTTACCTCCGTTAATAGATAAGATACAACTAAACAGATGGTTGGCTACTTACCTCCGTTCATAAATAAGATACAACTAAACACATGGTTGGTTACTTACCTTCGTTCAGAGATAAGATACAACTAAACAGATGGTTGGTTACTTACCTCCGTTCAGAGATAAGATACAACTAAACAGATGGTTGGTTACTTACCTCCGTTCAGAGATAAGATACAACTAAACAGATGGTTGGTTACTTACCTCCGTTCAGAGATAAGATACAACTAAACAGATGGTTGGTTACTTACCTCCGTTCAGAGATAAGATACAACTAAACAGATGGTTGGTTACTTACCTCCGTTCATAGATAAGATACAACTAAACAGATGGTTGGTTACTTACCTCCGTTCAGAGATAAGATACAACTAAACAGATGGTTGGCTACTTACCTCCGTTCAGAGATAAGATACAACTAAACAGATGGTTGGTTACTTACCTCCGTTCAGAGATAAGATACAACTAAACAGATGGTTGGTTACTTACCTCCGTTCAGAGATAAGATACAACTAAACAGATGGTTGGTTACTTACCTCCGTTCAGAGATAAGATACAACTAAACAGATGGTTGGTTACTTACCTCCGTTCATAGATAAGATACAACTAAACAGATGGTTGGTTACTTACCTCCGTTCATAGATAAGATACAACTAAACAGATGGTTGGTTACTTACCTCCGTTCATAGATAAGATACAACTAAACAGATGGTTGGTTACTTACCTCCGTTCATAGATAAGATACAACTAAACAGATGGTTGGTTACTTACCTCCGTCCATAGATAAGATACAACTAAACAGATGGTTGGTTACTTACCTCCGTTCATAGATAAGATACAACTAAACAGATGGTTGGTTACTTAACCCCGTTCATAGATAAGATACAACTAAACAGATGGTTGGTTACTTACCTCCGTTCATAGATAAGATACAACTAAACAGATGGTTGGTTACTTACCTCCGTTCATAGATAAGATACAACTAAACAGATGTTTGGTTACTTACCTCCGTTCATAGATAAGATACAACTAAACAGATGGTTGGTTACTTACCTCCGTTCAGAGATAAGATACAACTAAACAGATGGTTGGTTACTTACCTCCGTCCATAGATAAGATACAACTAAACAGATGGTTGGTTACTTACCTCCGTTCCTAGATAAGATACAACTAAACAGATGGTTGGTTACTTACCTCTGTTCAGAGATAAGATACAACTAAACAGATGGTTGGTTACTTACCTCCGTTCAGAGATAAGATACAACTAAACAGATGGTTGGTTACTTACCTCCGTCCATATATAAGATGCAACTAAACAGATGGTTGGTTACTTACCTCCGTTCATAGATAAGATACAACTAAACAGATGGTTGGTTACTTACCTCCGTTCAGAGATAAGATACAACTAAACAGATGGTTGGTTACTTACCACCGTTAATAGATAAGATACAACTAAACAGATGGTTGGTTACTTACCTCCGTTCATAGATAAGATACAACTAATCAGATGGTTGGTTACTTAACTCCGTTCATAGATAAGATACAACTAAACAGATGGTTGGTTACTTACCTCCGTCCATAGATAAGATACAACTAAACAGATGGTTGGTTACTTACCTCCGTTCATAGATAAGATACAACTAAACAGATGGTTGGTTACTTACCTCCGTTAATAGATAAGATACAACTAAACAGATGGTTGGTTACTTACCTCCGTTAATAGATAAGATACAACTAAACAGATGGTTGGTTACTTACCTCCGTTAATAGATAAGATACAACTAAACAGATGGTTGGTTACTTACCTCCGTTCATAGATAAGATACAACTAAACAGATGGTTGGTTACTTACCTCCGTTCATAGATAAGATACAACTAATCAGATGGTTGGTTACTTAACCCCGTTCATAGATAAGATACAACTAAACAGATGGTTGGTTACTTAACTCCGTTCATAGATAATATACAACTAAACAGATGGTTGGTTACTTACCTCCGTTCATAGATAAGCTGTTATTTTTTCCTACAAATTCCCTACAAATGATATATATATATTATTTGTTCACACTTCGCATTTTTGATTTTTCCAAACAATATTCGCAGCATGAAATTCTCAAATCATGCTAAACAATTTTGCGTAGAAATGTACAACTTGGACAATACGTTTGTCACGTGAAAGAGTTTTATCATACTCAGTAGTATCAGTATGGTATAAAGCATGACTCAGCGAAGTAGTTAGTAGTAAAATTAATCAAAATTTTTCCGAACGAAATTGCAGTTTTTATCAAAAGACGAACCACAGGGAATTACGACTGTAACACTGGTGTAATATTGACATGGTGTAATAGTGACATGGTGGGATAGTGACATGACTCTAGTGACGTCGACACATGTACCCCGGGGGTAGACTGTCCCAGTTTAAACTCCTACCCCCAGGCACAGTTGCCCCAGGGTCGTTGACGTCAGAGTGAATGCATAATGAGCGACTTAGAAATACTCACTATATACGAAGCACTCAAACTACCTTAACTTGTCGCTTCTTCCTTACAATACACACCAACGTTATAAGGCGCGATTAGAGTACGTATGCCTACATTTCAATATTGTGACTGACGATGTTTAAGTTGTGCCTTATCATTATGGTAATGTACGTAACAGGATTTACATAGTTACATACTTTACACTAACAACTTAAACATCGTCTGTCGTGAAATCGAAGCTGCACAGTTGATCATATAAACTTCACTTAGCCAAGAGGGTGCCTTTCCTGAACAAATACAAATTGTATCCCATGTGGCATGCATAAAGGACATCTATATGTTGTGTAGGGTAAGTATGACCGCGTCTGCGTGGCATAAATAAACGGATATATATATTTCCTGCCGAAATATTTCGTGTAATTGTAACACTTGGCCAGCCCCACCATGTCGTATCTGGTACACCATCTATGCTAACCCTGTCGCCTGTCCAGGTACATGATCTCATCGCCCGAACACGACGTGTTTACTTATAATAGTATTCAACCGCGGCTTAACGGAAGCGGTGTGCTAGACTCTAGCCATACGTATAGCGACGATAAGAACACGCGTCATTTCCTGAACACGACAAATTTCGGCGATCGTTGACAGATGATAAGATTCAGCTGAAGGGGGTGTGCATTTAAACAACATACCAACTAGCTACGAACGTAAAACTAAACACGTAAGAATAATACTTTTTATGTGTTGTCCAATTTTGCAAAGGCATCAACGATGAAGCAAACCATATAATGACAATCGGGGCAACTAAAATGAACTGAACCACCATGCGCAGTACTGAAAATAAAATGTAGCACCTTTCTACGCATTACTGTCCACGTACAGTGTTTCATAGGGACCAATGTTCAACTGATGTTTCATAAAACCTGTCAAAATTCCCACTTTAGAACGACACATCTATAGTTTAAAAACAGCAAGTGCATTGGGTCAACGTGCATTGTCCCCACTCTGAAAACATCATGACCATCCTCGATGTCTCTATACGATAGTGCATCCTGATTATATCTAGAGTGGTGCGTTTCCAAAAACAGACACATCGGATAAGCGCAACGTGTTTTCTTTGTTTGCACTTTCAACTGACACCAACAAATGCGGAAAACTGCCGTTTTAACTAGAATAGGCGAGTTGGGAGATAATAGCCGATAAATCTTCAAGTGGCTCCCACACGTGTCGCAGCGACGGTGGGCGCCCAGGTGAAAAATATAATTTGGTGCCAACTCCACCCCCCCCCCCCGCCGACACATATTTACGTTTCCTCTCCAAGCAAACTGAACAGGTTCTGTAACAGTGTAAATTTAAAAATAAGATGCATCATCTAGTTACCGCAGGTTCCGACTACCCTAACTTTAATACATTTCTACTGTACAACACGAACAAACACGCTCCAAAGCGGTCAGTTATTACAATGGACATTGGCCCCCCTCATGGGTCGAAAGAGCGCAAGACAGGACATAAGGTTGGCTCCCATTAGCCGATCTTGCCACTCTATGTAAGGGCTTTGTAGTCATCCAAGAATACGTCAAGTTGGACGAAATATCATCTTTCTGGACTCTTCCGTTACGAATAAATGCCAAGAGAGACTGTACAGAATGCAGTGGAAGATATCAGACCAGTCGGTCTGCCAACGGACATTAACGAGATTCTACGTAGGGACACTATAACTGGGTGTGTCGCCGGCTCTCGGCCAACCTCTGGACGTATCCAGATGAATGTTGCGCATGAGAGCCTCTACACTGCAGTGTTGATTGTACACTTCAACTTGCCAATACGTATGTCTTAACGACCAACTGCAATGTCTCTACTCTCCCACCGCTACGACTACTCTCCCACCGCTACGACTGGCTCAGTTCCGTTCGCGGAAGCCGCTTCTTATGTACAGCAACCGAGTTTCTGCTTTGGGGTGGATAGGAACCAAGATTATTTGGCAATACTGCGTTCCGTTTTCAACAGGCTCTGTTCTTTGACGTGGATTTAAATATGTTGTCACCTGTTTACAGGACAATGTGACATCAACACGACTACTTGACTGAAGTGTTTCAAGTCTATCGATCGTAAATACACATATTAAACAATCCGTGTGCCAATATTAACATGGAACTTGCAATTGCGTAATATTTTATGCTAGTCGTTTTCATTTGCGTATACCACCATCGCCATGTGTATCAAAATGCAAATATATATATATATATATATATATATATATATATATATATATATTATAGCATAATATATATATATACATCATAATGTATATAGATACACACACACACACACACACACACACACACACACACACACACACACACACACACACACACACACACACACACACACACACACACACACACACACACACACACACACACACACACACACACACACACACACACACACACACACACACATATGCGTGGAAAAATGTTATGCTTTTAAAAATAATTGATTAACACAAACGCTCTAATGTATAAATTGTTTTGTGTTTGTATGAATCGTGCACTTGTTCGTACAAGTATAATGTGTGCATTTAGTTTATAACATGTAATACAATGCCTATTTTAGACCAGTATATTTATGCTACAACAAGTAACGTACTTATTATGGAAATATGTTCGATTTAAATGCGGAACAGGTATAGAATGAGAGCACATCGTTGTGTAGGGTACGTTGTAGACTGTGGGATTCAGAGACTGTATACGTGATGCCAAATCAATAACATGTCGGAGTGACAACACGTGTTTACTCTTCTCATGTCTTGAATTACGTCGAGCGACACGTTGAATCCGGGTGGATAGTAATCATATATTAATGTGTGTCTATCATTATCCAATGGATCAGTCGATAACCAATTACCTCTGTTTATCATTTACCTGTGTTTGTGCAGCAGGGTGGATAGTTGTGCAGGCAGAACACGTGTGTTTGGGCAGCAGGGTGGATAGTTGTGCAGGCAGAACACGTGTGTTTGGGCAGCAGAGTGGATAGTTGTGCAGGCAGAACACGTGTGAGGAGTGAGACAATATTATCATTTCACAGGATATATTTAGCCGATCATTTTCAATGTTGCAACAAAAATCTGTTTTATACGATGTGTTCGTTATCCTGAACGAATACACTAAGTTACGTTTTAGGAGTGACGAGTCAGAGAACACATTTAGGAATGTAGTATCTAATGTAGCACCATATCATCACACTGAGCTAGTTATACACTCGTAATTATGCGCTCTCAATAAGTAATTCCACTCAGTGTTTTTGGCAATTAGCTCATCCCTACTGTTGACGTCATGGTGCTCAGCTCATCGATTAACGGTCTGTCCGACGGACCATCTAACGCCTCCCTCTGCACGAGGACACCCGTCACCTTCTTCAGACGGTGTCCCAACCACAAACGTCGTCGTCGTCGTCGTCGTCGTCGTCGTCGTCGTCGTCGTCGTCGTCGTCGTCGTCGTCGTCGTCGTCGTCGTCGTCGTCGTCGTCGTCGTCGTCGTCGTCGTCGTCGTCGTCGTCGTCCGTCGTCGACTCGTCGTCGTCGTCGTCGTCGTCGTCGTCGTCGTCGTCTCTCTCTCTCTCTCTCTCTCTCTCTCGGTCTCTCTCTCTCTCTCTCTCTCTCTCTCTCTCTCTCTCTCTCCTCTCTCTCTCTCTCTCTCATCTCTCTCTCTCTCTCTCTCTCTCTCTCTCTCTCTCTCTCTCTCTCTCTCACACACACACAACACACACACACACACACACACACACACACACACACACACACACACACACACACACACACCACACACACACACACACACACACACACACACACACACACACACACACAACACACACACACAAACTCAGTCTCAGTCTCCGTTTCTGTCTGCCTGTTCCCCCCCTCTCTCTCTCGCAGCAGCAGCAGCAGCACCAGCAGCACCAGCAGCACCAGCAGCACAGCAGCACCAGCAGCACCAGCAGCACCAGCAGCACCACGAGCAGCACCTCTTTCTTTTCTCAGGTGCGAGAGATAGATCGCGGCACTGTCAGTCGAGATGACTGGGGTTCGATTCCAGCCGCTTCAGAATTTTACCAATCTCATTCACCCACCTCGCCTGTGTCTTTTTTTGGAGACATTAAAAGGCCATTATATCTGGTGCCTATGGCAGGGTAAATAAAACACCACACACAAGTAAATGGAAAACCTGACGTTGACTCACGTAAGAAATGGTCTCGATCTAGTAAAAACAATGCAGGCGCTGCATTAGCTGTGTCAAAACACTTGCTGTGATACCCTCGCAATATACGATCACATTGTGGGGCGCAGTAGTGCAGCGGTAAGAGCTCCTGACTCTCGACTGAGAGAACGCGGGTTCGAATCCTGTGCGGCGGTGTCGAACCTTGGACAAGTTCGTTTATTCTACATTGCTTCAGTTCACGCAGCTGTATGAATGAGTACCTGGCAATAGGCAAGGTGGTTATCTGTGTACGTATAGACTTCGCGCATTAATTGCAGCATGGCTGAATGCTTCCCGGAGAAGTAGCGATGGTGTTCGATTGAACAGGTCTGTCAGGGAGTAAAGTGTAAAGCGCTTTGAGCAGTCCCGGGGATTGGATATTGCGTCATAATTATAAGAACTTACCTTTACGTTACCTATATTGGTTCCACCCATGTTGGCGGAGGTGCTATCCGCAGTGTGTACCCATGGACATTGCACGCACAGGTGCAATGACGCGGTTAAATCGGTGCCGTTTGATTTAAATACACGGAATTCTCATTTCGTCGTCCCGTATTGCATCACAGCTACCAACGCGGTTCCTGGACCAACTTTGATCGCGGCAATCAATTAGAAATTACGTTGCGCAACGAAAATGTGCCGGTGTGTAGTTAATGCGGGCAGG
>OZ023209.1:6685156-6727656 GCA_963995525.1 Escarpia spicata
GGTCTGCGCTGGCAGGGGTTATCACTGGCGCATTTCCCTTCCTTCGACCGTCTGCCGACACGGTACATTATGACAGCTAACCGCGGTGCCATTACGCAACATATCCACATCTGTTGTTCCAATATTGTTTTATGAAGTCATTTGGTTATATACCACGTCATATGACGCTGTAGAACGTCTGTTCGTGGAATCATTAGCTATATAGCCATACTCCATCTCGTGTTGGAGTGCCAGAAAACAATCGGGGGGAGTTATTGTGGTGTCGTTCAGATGTGCCAAACACCTGGCGTCTGTCTGAAGCCCGCCATGAGGTCTATCGCCGCGGCACTGCGCAGTTCAGCAGAGGGTAATTCACCGGCATCCATCCTATTGTTGCATTGCATCGGGCCGTGTGATTTCGACGAGCGTGTTTGAAAGTTGAATCGTCGCCGAAACGAATGCCAACAGGGTCGGCGATAACGAGACAGGAGAAACGGGCCGAGCTCGGGCTCCACACTTGATGCACAGAGCAACCGTCGTGCCTACACAACCTGTTCTTACCGAAGAGCAACTCGTGATTACAGAGACGGACTGTAAGTCCTTTGAATAGGACTCGCCATTTCTGAGAACGCATTATATGACATATGTCCAAATCAAGTGACTACTAGTAGGATGCGTATAAGTATTATTATTAATTCATATCCGACAGGTTTCCATTCTTGTCTCGTGTAATTAGATCGGTTTAGCATATGAGAAGACATTTACAACGTAGGCATAAACAGGTATATATATATTACCTATACTATAGCTGAACATCATTGGAGTTTATTAGATGTATGTTCTATTCATACCCTGGCATCCACCCGAAAGCATATGTTAACGAGGTCTGCGCTGACAGGGGGTTATCACTGACGCATATCCCACTAGTTGGTGCGAAAAAGAAAACTGAAGTCAATATAAGTATGTCACGTTATGTTTAACATCTACGAAAACAGCCCCCAGCCGTAATCAGGGTCTGGAAGCTAGTTCCCGGATCGCCGGATGCAGAAGAGTTGCTCAGAGGGATTACAAGCACGGCGATTCTTAGATACAGTGGCAAACTTCGTGAATGGAAGAGACATATATTGATAATGTTTACGTCAGATATAATAAAAAATAACAACCGATAATTTACCAACATAATAAGTACGCTTCAGATTTCAATTTAAATGTGCATAAGACGATGAAATCGTGGCGAATTTCACATAGTAAATATATTAGATATGACACTGACCAAACACTCAGTGTACATATACCTACATACATTATGGTTGGCGGCGACTGACAGGTGGACAGCCACACGCTGATATCAGTTGTAGCTTTACTTATCACAACACTGCTATCGCTTCAAGTATTTCAAGCCGCAACTATCCGCATAACTTAAATCAACACAACGATAACCGATTTTGGTTTGCGTACTGCATAATCACGTGCAAAAGGTGACCTTATACAGGGGTTCGCTACCAACGCGGTTGCAAGAAGCCGGTTTGTTGAAATTTGCGTCGTGATGAGAGTCATCGGACAGTGCATGTGTGGCCTGTTCCCGACCGCCACAACGAGTTAACTTGAAAGATCAACAGCTACGGACAGCTGGGGAAGTATTGGTAATGAATATAATAGCAGAGTCATGCGAAGTATTGCTCATGAACACAACCGTGCAGTCACGTGGAGAGTTGTTCACAAATACGACGCTACAATCATATGAGGAGTTCTATAAAGTCGAGATGATTGTTGTTGATAAACACGACCATACAGTCATGTGAACTATTGCCCATGAATGAACACGACGTTAGAGTTATACGAAGAGTTGCTGATGCACGCGAACATAGAATCATGTGTAGTGTTGCTCTTGAACACGACGCAACTGTCATGTGAATTGTTGCTTATAAGCATTTTAAACATACATATTCAGTGATTGTTACGTACAACGTTGACACAAAGTTACTACATTTTGAACCATCTAAAGATATAAAATTGTCGTTTCACTTGGAAACGTGCATCTCAGGTGGTTTGGGTTACCCGTAAAACAGAGTGAATACCCACACAGCCTTGTGCGCAGAGAAAGCAAAGACGGCGATAAATCACGTGCACTAACCCTACCTTGGAAGCTGACAGACTTCTTCGTCCTCGACGGCGTGACGTCACTTCTTTCACTTCCGCCGCTGTCCGGCTCCAGTGACGTGCTGCCCAGATCGGAGTCACGTGATCCGACCGAATTGTTGGAGCTCACCGAGCCTGCCTTCCCTGTGAAATGAACAAGTGATGACGTCATTAACCATCACAACCAGCTCTCAAGATTTCAAAGTCAACATATGTGTATTAAATATAGTCAAATGTCCATGACATGAGTCAGAAATCGAGAGAGAGAGAGAGAGAGAGAGAGAGAGAGAGAGAGAGAGAGAGAGAGAGAGAGAGAGAGAGAGGAGGGGTGGAGGGGGAGGGAGAGGAGACAATAACGTTATGTTCACTCAAAATAATCAGCTGTTTCCTGTGAACAATCAAACATTTTTTGGAGAATGCCAACTCAACTCAACTCAACCACCGAAATCGTTCATACAATGCTATTTCATTATATCTGCTCAGCTTTCTAAGATCAGCCTAGCAGGCTATCCATGCATGGATAATCTGCCGACGCTAAGAACACTCTCCAGTTGGAATAAATTAAACTTTGCCAAAGATACCACTAAACACTCTGCACATCGCCAGCGAAGTATAGCGTGATATTAGTCCGGCCAATCTGCAAGCATTAACTCGGTGATACGGTGACATTTATTAGCTGAATTGTAGTCTGCATTGTGCACACAATGGAATTAATTAAATACGGATTGGTACACTGGTGAGACGGCGAACATATAGACGACGCCACGCGTTGGTGGTCGTCTTTGTTGTAACACCCACTAATTAACTGTGTCCTATTTGCTTTTAAAGAGCCGCTGATCTAAACACCGGTAGCCGGGGTGTGGTAAGTTACTGCCGTCTTTATTCGAACGAAACTGTGAAAGACTTCAAGTAACCGCGCGCCCTGTAATAAGGCGAGGGTTGGGTTCCATGCCTGGCGTAGACCCGACCAACAACAAGAGACGGAGTTGATACAAGATGGCCGCCGGCGACAAGGGGTGGACCGTCCCGGAGAGATAAGCCGTAGATTGTATCGCTGGGCTGGCGCTTGTCTGGTCTTGCGTACCCAGCGGGGCACAGAGTCGACACCCGTGTCTACATCGCTCAATGCGACAGTGAA
This sequence comes from Escarpia spicata, assembly GCA_963995525.1. NCBI lineage: Eukaryota > Metazoa > Annelida > Polychaeta > Sabellida > Siboglinidae > Escarpia > Escarpia spicata. The sequence goes on from OZ023209.1 coordinate 6,688,413, forward strand.
CTGTCTTAGCTGTTTCAAGTGTTTTCCTCTATCGACATAATCCCCCAAGGTGTGCTATACGCTTATGCGTCAATAAACAATGCCTCCCGTGAGTAAGGGCCACCATTGTTACACTAAAGTGCAGGGTGTGATATCCCCAATAGGAAATGAGTGATACGAAACGTTGTTATTGTAGTAAGTAGTAATGATGGTGATGTTTTATCGCCACCTTTTTCGTCGTTGTGGTCTCCTTTACGTCTGATGCAACGTCTCTAAGGCGCATACATAGGAGCAATGTTGCATAAAACATCGTTGATCGTCAGCCTATTGTTGATAGCATACTGTTGGTGCTTTTTCTAAACAGTGTCATTATGACTCAAATGGGGCAACGGTCAGATGTCCCCAGATGCCCCCAGATAATGTATACGCCTCTATCGCCGTCGCCGCTCACGTCTCACTTCACCATGTCCATTGTACTCGAAGCCAATTCGATATTTCTCGTATTAGTCTACTTTTTACCCACTGTCGTTGTCGTCTCAAAGTCATCTCAGTTGCACAGTCCGACACAGTCTCACACTGAGACCCCAAAACAGGCCTTTTGTTTTCACCACGCACCCCGAGGGTGAGTCAGAGATCACCCGCTGACCGCCGGGGGAGAATGGTCACGAGAACAGAGTATCACGTATGAGAACGTAGCCAGTGCCATGAGTCCGATTTTTTTTATTTGTTAGTCCAGAAAACGTTCAATGAACCGTTCCGCTTCACGGAGCAGGAACTACAATATGCCCACGATACCCACAACAGACGCGGGTCACACAGATACCATAAATAGACACACATTCCACGCACTCGGGTATGTCAAACACAACCGCACGCAAGAAACAGTCGACCAACAAAGGAATACGCTACAGCCGCCGAACGCTAAACGCCACAGTGTGTGCGGATCGGGACACATTTTGGACAATGAATCGGGTGGCTGTCATCGATAATGTTTGCTCTTCGTGATTCTGTTGAACCGACGGAGAGACGCATTGTTTGTGGACCACTCAATGGTTCATGAGGATGTTTGTAGACGACACTTGACGCTTACACGATCGACCGCAGCCCGGATTAATTCTCTCAATGAACACCGTATTAAAAACGCATCGAGCTTTCAATAATGCACGAACCATTCATTCCGCGGTTTCCGGAATCTGTGTGGAGATAATGTTTATGTTACCCCTGTCGTAGGACCACCGACACATCTTGTAATCTACTCTTTCAATATTTAAATAAACCCCCCACGAATTAGTATGCATGTCTCACTCTGCACGCCTCCTGCACGTGCTAGCTGGCTGGATCGAATACGATATAATGTGCGTCAAAACTAGTCACTACATTCCTCGTTTCTAAAACGTAGCTCCAAGAAGCACTCTCGAGAGAGATAATCATGTCAAGTCCCAAGTTTCCTTCAACTACATGATATTGAAGGGAACATTATAACCGGACGCGAACATCAACTTACGTCGTGTTGCATTCTGGGGTGAACTATATTGTGATAAATGTTGACAAATTTCAATCATGAAATGGAAAGAGTAGTCATAAACTATGAAAGTAAACCATTGTAGAAATAACGGTATTTGTTAAAACGCTATTTAAAACAAAATAAAACTAGGTGAGACAGAATGACGTGACGTCATGTTCCCTGGGGAATATGCTAGCCGTTTTTAGTACTAATTATGTACGGCATACACACAACGAGTGCATTACAGTCCGCTGGTTCAAACAACTAACAAGTTATCGATTGTACGATGTCTCTTCGCTTTCCTCTCACGTGTTATGCCATTGTGTGGTTAATTTAGGAACGTAAACAACGAGTCGACCATTTAGTTATTCTGAAAGGAAGCACATTAACACACGAGTAACGCTGCATTTGTTTAATGTGGTCGTGACACCGATGAGCGAATGGTTTGGTCGATGGACGTATGCAAGTGCTAGGCAATGCACGGCGTGTTTTATGTTCAAGCGACAGGTACAATACACTATATTTGCACTATTCAAGGGCGGAGAAGGTTGCACGCGAAAAGGAAGTTTCCCATGGGATGCGTTCCTGGAAGGTGACGAGGGGGCGTAGGAATGTGTCACGGGTTCGGTGCGATTACGGCAATCAGTCAGGCACGCCGATACAGGACCGTGCAGTTTTATAACAACTCTTGCAATTCAGTCTAAGTTACACCCCAGGAAGAGGTGTTAAGGCGTTACTACGATGCTCCCCCGACCAACACCCGGGCTGTGGACCGGCAACATTCGCCACGGAAGAAACACCCAGTAAATAGATAGAAACGATGACGTGACGTCGCTTGTTTTGTTGCGATTCAAAGAACAGCGACCGATGATTTACGTATGTTAATACACGAACACAGACTAACAATGTCCGCATTGTGTGTCGACTTGCCGAGGCAGAGGGTGAACCTCATGAATTTTGAGGGCGACTATATTTGATGGGTCAAGTCACCGTATGCACACCGGCACACCGTACACAGCCTCGTCCCGTGTGTCAGACGTGTCGTCGTTTTTCGACACCATAACACTTGTGTGTTAGGTCAAGTAGATGCTCCAAGGTGAAGCGGCCTTGTAAACTTTCCGCAATAAAACTATCTTCGTCGTTAAAGATACCCGCCTACCACCGGAAGGACGAAAAGACCGTTGAAATCGATATTTCTATATTTTATTGCCGTGTGACAGGACTGCCACCCAGACTACACATTATTAAAGCGGGAGGTCCGTTTACGACTGCCTACGTAAGCGTCTATAATTAGGAGGACTCGCCTTAATGTTAGTATTGCATGTTAGTGACGCTTCCACACGTTAGTGTCAGAGGCACGCATGCATCCGTACGTGCTTGCTTACATACACATGTATGTATATATATATATATATAATACTTGTATGTAAACATATATACATAGGTACATACATGCATACATGCATACATGCATACATGCAAACATACATACATACATACATACATACATACATACATACATACATACATACATACATACATACATACATACATACATACATACATACATAAAGTCATATATACATACAGTCATATAGACATACAGTCATAGTATAGTCATACAAATATACATACATGTATGTATGCATGCATTTATGCACAGATGGATGCACACAACCACGGTAACTTCAATAGATACCCCCCATAGCTGCATTAAAGTGGTAACTCAACACACTGGGGCGGATTTGATGTAGTCAGTGTCTCGTGTTGTATTGTAGCGTATATTCACGACATCGCTGGGTGGTCTTTGACAAACGTCATAAGTCAGTGCAATGAGGCGTGACGAACCAAGATAGCACTGACAGTTACTCGATACGCTGTCTGTCGTGACAAGTGAATTAGGCAGAGGCCAAGCGGGAAAGAGTGGCATGGGAGTTAGTACAACGGGCATGGACAGTTTCGTCAAATTGAATAGACCTGAAGTGTCGGGACCTTAGTTGAACTATCTTGGAATCGCGACACTGTGACGACGTTGATAACTTGATAGCTTCGTTCCGGGTCGATAGAAAACTTGAAACATACCGCTCCGTTGAAATGTGCATCGACACGAAACACTGTTGCAAATGAAGTCATAATGGACTAAAGTTCCAGTTATCACAGGTTAAGCTATATTCACTATTTGTAATACACAAACATTTGTATAAAAAAGTATAATCCGTTCACAATCGTGTGTTCTTAAATCGCACAATGTTTGACTCGTCTCCAAACGAAAAAAAAGTGTATTTATTTCTTCACCTTTATCTATGTTTGATACAAGTCGGACGTTATGAATATACATCTGCCTGGTTCCATCGACGACTTCTTGTTGAACACCTCCAGTGATGATACTACACCATATTTACGTCATAATCAATGACGTACTCACTTATTCCAGGTAACATAATATTAAATATTAAATTATCCTAAAAGCATAATTATAAAATGTTTGGGTGTGCGCTGGTAGCAGTGCAAGTCTCGCTAGAGGCGTTCCCACAGCCGTTGTGTAAATTGGTCAAGGAATCCGTGGCCGTTAAATTCCCTAAGCAGTAGAAACTAGCACGGCATGTCGCCGTTGGCGTTGCTAGAAACGCCTCAGTCGACTTGTTACTTAATGTGAGCCACTCGACAACGCTCGTCATTTTGAAACGTCTGCAGGCAAGTTGAGGGTGACAAGTGAAGGTTGACGTACACAGTATCATGGACCGACACCCGGGTGACACTCATGTTTGTCTTCCGTGAAAACAAAGAGCACTCATGTTTAACTTTAGTGAAAACAAGGGACATTCATGTTTGTCTTTCGTGAAAAACGACACTCAAAATTACTTGTCTTTCGTGCACGCAAGGGATACCCATGTTTGTCTTCCATGCACACAAGGGATACCCATGTTTGTCTTCCATGCACACAAGGGATACCCATGTTTGTCTTCCATGCACACAAGGAATACCCATGTTTGTCTTCCACGCACACAAGGGACACTCGTGTTTGTTTTCCGAGCACACAAAGTAGGCACCTTGCGGGGTATGTTGTAGACGGGGGCAAACACCAGACAGCCCTCTCTGAAGTGAATGTCTAACAAGCCTCTCTAGGGAGACAGGTGAATCAGATGGCCAATTGCAGCAGTTCGCTTGTTAGTAGCCATTCATTAAATGTGGCAACTGAACGGCCTATTCCAACCTGAGTGGCTGTTGTTGTTAGCTATATTGTGTAGTTTCGTTGTTGTTTTTGTTGTTATAACACACCAATAACATGTGTACAGTTATTTAACTCTTCCTAGACGAGGTATATGTTATTGATAAACTACACCAGAAGAGGAAAACAAAATGCCTCAAATCAGATGGTGGTGTGCAATAAAGAACAACATCGATACTCAAACCAATATCTTAACGGGTCATTAAAACAAACGTTTCACTATTACTCTGGGCCATCGTAACGTCGACATACACCTCTAGAATGTCGAGGTACGTACGTGCACACGAACGTAATTATGTACACCCTGTATACGTTTATATGTGCGCGTCCTTGACAATGTGTGTGTTGTGTGTGTGTGTGTGTGTGTGTGTGTGTGTGTGTGTGTGTGTGTGTGTGTGTGTGTGTGTGTGTGTGTGTGTGTGTGTGTGTGTGTGTGTGTGTGTGTGTGTGTGTGTGTGTGTGTGCGTGTGTGTGTCCGTGTGTGCATTCGTGTGTGTGTGTGTTTGAATGTGTTTATGTGAGCGCATGATCATTTTCCGGAAGTAGTATCCTGCCTAGCCAGCCCACGTGTAGGCGAGCCCCAGCTGTGCACCACCCCGTCCATCATGTCGATCACGTCGAAGATAAAACTCATTCATAACCATTAATGTTCCTACTAATCTCTTATTGACAAGCAACTAACAAGATGCTCTTCCGTTTGATTGTATTGATGCTCATCTTTGTCCAGGTTCCCACGTTCCATGATATTTTAATATCGCCCGTAATCCGCCGTGTTATCTGCCCTATGAAAAAGACCTCGGTAACAATAGGTAGAAGTTAACAAACCAGACTGTGATTGCAGCAGATAAACGGTACATTTGATGTGGTAGCAGCAACAGATGTTACTGAAGAGACAATCGCAGCAAGAGACGACTCGGCGACAACGCATAGGACGATATTTTTGCCTGGATACGCATGGAGGAGTGATGTGGCGAGATACACCGACAATGGCAACACAATACCGCTGAATAGACTCGAGACGCAATCATGCACGCATGCATACACACGCATGCAGACACGCGCGCACAAAAATTGGCACATGCAAAAGACGCACCCGCGCTCACACATTTACTCATGCACGCACGCACGCACGCACCCACGCACGCACGCACGCACGCACACACGCACACACGCACACACGCACACACGCACGCACACACGCGCACGTACACGCACATACACCACGATTACACACTACATGTACAAGGAAACAGACCAATTGAGGTGATTAGAAACATTCCTTGTAACAGTTGATATTCACTTGATGACAACTGCCTTGTGAACGACATGATTTGACAGAAGTTTCCTTCGGCAAATAACCGACAGGGTAAAGGACTTGGTTAACCTAACGAGGCATATCGGCAACAAACGCTACACAATGCAAATAGGTCGAGGAGACGTGATAGGAATCAAACACAACAGTCACCGTTTATGCTGCACGCATCTCACGAGCTCCTTGCCTCTCGCCCGCAGTGGTGCATTCTGCAATAACATAGTTTATTGGTCTTCGTTGTACAACCAGACACTACGCCGCAGGTAATTCGCAGTTGTGTGCAAAAAGGAGATAAAACAAGACGAATGTGACAAATTGCATGCGACGTGTCACTGTACGTCGGTGTTTTGTTTATAGCGAGAACATGTGGCTTGTTTGCGTTAGTCGTGCATACGAATAACCAAAACATTATTAACACACATGGACCCTTCTGTAATGCTCTATCCAATGAGAGACGACCGAGACTCCTTGAATTTGCCAGCTACAACAACCTAATCTTAACCAACATATTGGCCCTGCACAAAGCATCCAGAAGATGGACCTGGCATGCTTCTAATGGACAACACCACACTCAGATTGAGTACATCTTTCCTGGTGCTGATATTGGAAGCGACCATGACATGATAATGATGAATTTTCGGCTGAAGAAGATTAGAAGACAGAAGAACACCATAATAAAGTACGATCTAGAAAAGTTCAAAGACCCCAACATTGCGGAAGAGGTCAAAACTATGATAGGTGGGAAATTTGCTCCATTTATCTTAGCCTGGGAAGAAGTAGAAACTATGACAAACAATTTCAACACCGCAGTGACTGACACAGCCAACAAGATCGTTAGAAAACATCGCCAGAAAAAGAAACTCTGAGTCACCGGATACTTGCTGGAAATGTGCGGTAAACGGAGACGGCTGAAGAAAGACAAGAACACAACAGAAGCAGCTGCTAAGTACAGAGAGATTAACAATACAATGAAGAGAGGTATGAAGAGAGCCAAAGAAAAGTGGATCGAAGAGCAATGCAGTGAAATAGAAGATAACATCAACAAGAACAACAGCAGAAAGGAAGTCCAGATTGTTAAAGACTTCAAACAGGTAAATAAAAACAATAAAACAAGACTAATGCGTTCACTTGTCATGTTAACCTTTCTGTGCGCTTCTGAGACGTGGACTCTAACAGCAGAACTAAACAGAACAATACAAGCTGTGGAAATGAGATGTTACCGAAAAACCTTCTACATCCCATACACAGGCCATGTCACAAACGAGGAAGTGATAAATATAGTCACTTGAAACATCGGACAACACGAAGATATCCTGTCTACAGTCAGAAGACGCAAACTGAGATGATGTGGACATGTCGCACGATCTACTGGCCTGGCAAAAAAACAGAAGAAGAGAAGAAGCAGGCAGGAAAAGAATTGGCAAAACAACATCAAAGAATGGACAGGCCTTGACTTCTACGAGTCACAAATGACAGCAAAAAAACGACAGAGGCGGAGACAGAGTGTGCGATTATCGTCAGAGGTGCCCCAACGACCACACACGGTTACGGGATAGGTGAGGTGAGGTGATGTATGTAACTCACGACAAGTAATATACAGCACTGTTTCAAACAACACATCTAATCTCCGCCACTGTCTCTACTGTCATCTACTTGTCATCATCTGCTACCAGGACATACACGTATATATATGACTAACCAACGTCAATACACGTCGTCGAAATGCCACGAACGTCATCACATTTTATCGTCATGATGTCAGTTGTCGCAATCATTGAAGTGGTAGTCCCAGTCGTCACCTTCTGTGTCAGTGTGGCAGACATATGACCAAATAACAAAGACAGTTCTTCTTTAGAAAGCCAAGGCCCTCGCAAAAGAGGTCGCCGTAATATATCTATACGATGCACCATATAAATGGACACCAAGATAATCTTGCAAACGTCATGACAACTATAATCCACATGAAAGAACTCATAGTATCACCACGTTAAGTGGGGAACATCAATAGGTAAATAAGTAACTAGTAAGTAAGTAAGTAAGTAAATAAGTCAGTCAGTCATTCAGTCAGTCATTCAGTCATTCAGTCAGTCAGTCAGTCAGTCAGTCAGTTAGTACATGCGAGAAAGCGATACCTATGAAGAAGAGGCTTTCTTTAGCCCCGTAAGATGTAAGTTGCTGCTTACCGACTGATGTCTTCGCGACACCGCTGTTCATTCGGGCTCGCTTGTTTTGTAACGTAAACTTCAGCATCGTTACAATCAGTCAGGCTGGCTTCACGGTCAGATGTCCCACGCAGATAAGCAGGAAATCTCACGCGCCACAAGTATTTCACCGCATTCCGGACGATCATTGACGATATCCTTCATTGTCTCGCCACAGGAACGCCTCTATTCATCCATGTCTTCGTCATTCGTCACAATTCAGTTATAACCGTAACAAAAACTATGTTGTCACAACCACGTTGTGACCACCTTACGACAGCGTCGAGCAAAACAAACCGCCAACCGTGAGAGCAAAGGGGTGTGTGTGTATCCAATGGTGTATGACTTGTCACGAGATTAATCCACTAAGACAACCGTGTAAACACCAGTATTGGTGAACGACATGTTTGTATTCCACAATGTATCCTTTGTGTGAAACCCGCCAATTGACAACACTATCCTATGTGTTCGTATTCCCCATCGTACTGCACTGAAGCTGTCGTTGTAACTACTAGGGTATCACAGTTCAGTCGTCGCCCAGGTTCACGCTACCGTACACGGCCGAAATAACCGAGTGACTGAGCATGCAAGCAATACAATGCCTCCGGTTTCCACTCGAGTAACTGCCTACCTGGCTCGCGCTCACAGCGCTACCAGCGGCTCGTTGCGCACGCGCAATATTCACTCCACGACAGGGCCGGCGGTGGCGACGCGAGCCGACTGACGCAGGAATCATTGTCAACACAGCGGGGCGCGTCTCGTGCAACATCTCCACGTACAAATACATGTAAACACCAAATGTAAATTTTGTCAAAAGTACCTTAAGTAAGAGCATAAGCCTAATCATAACCTTTAACCTAACCCTAACCATAACCCTAAACCCAACTACGTTTGCACATCAGACCAACCACATTTTTTACGAGGAGGTTCCCTATGCAATAGGATGTTTAAAGCTGCTTTCGCAAGTACATTTTTATGTGTGTGTGTGTGTGTGTGTTTGTGTGTATGCATGTGTGTGTGTGTGTGTGTGTGTGTGTGTGTGTGTGTGTGTGTGTGTGTGTGTGTGTGTGTGTGTGTGTGTGTGTGTGTGTGTGTGTGTGTGTGTGTGTGTGTGTGTGTGTGTGTGTGTGTGTGTGTGTGTGTGTGTGTGTGTGTGTGTGTGCATGTGCACGTATGCGTGTGTGCGTGTGCTATTGTGTTTATATTTACACTTGGTCTAATACTACACACAGCTTATCTTCAAACTTCCTTCGTGGTTCCACTCGCTAGCCACCAGCTAGGCTGCATTGTATACACCGACAACGTTCCGTAATGAATTGTTGTCACAATGAAAACACAATGCGTCTCTTCGACTGACATATCGATTTGCTCGTCTGTGAGATACCGAGAGTATAGGGCCAGTCAAGTTGGTGTTTTATATGGTGTGAAGCTGTGTTGTGGCTGTACTGAGTGTGACTATAAAAGCATGGTGTTTTGTATGGTGTGAAGCTGTGATGTGGCTGTACTGAGTATGACCATAAAAGCATGGTGTTTTGTATGGTGTGATGCTGTGATGTGGTTGTACTGAGTATGACCATAAAAGCATGGTGTTTTGTATGGTGTGAAGCTGTGATGTGGTTGTACTGAGTATGACCATACAAGCATGGTGTTTTGTATGGTGTGTTGCTGTGATGTGGTTGTACTGACTATGAGTATAAAGGCATGGTGTTTTGGATGGTGTTGTTGTAAGATGTGACTAGAATGAGTATGAATACAAAGCACGGTGTCTTGCAGTGCGTGGTTCTGTAGTGCCTTAGGACGGGGGGCGGGGGGGGGGCGTCACTGGTGGTACAGTTCTATTGTTTAATCTTTAAATTATTTTGTTCCCTTTCGGAAAGGTGATTTTCTGTAGACGTCCTTTGGTTCTGCTTATTAACCACGGCCATATGTGCATTAGGTAACGCACGTCCACCCCATGCGCTCCATGCAGATGTTTGCGTGTGTGCGTTTATTCGTGTGTGCGTGCGTGTGTGCGTGTGTGCGTGTGTGCGTGTGTGTGTGCGTGTGTGCGTGTGTGCGTTTGTGCGTGCGTGTGCGTGCGTGCGTTTGATGACACGTTATCACGTATGTCAGTAACCTTTGCCTGTCAGGTACGTCAACGAATCGACGAATTGTCTTCTTTTGTAAGAAAACAATGCGTCTATCACAGCGCTCTTTCAATAAACACAGGTCACCGAACACGGGTGACACATTCACGCCATAACGTTGTACTGAGAGATCGTCACACTTATCATTTACGACACGGCCAATCGTTAGTTAAGTCATTTACATAGCGACCGTCCTTCAGCGTCACTCGCTGCATGATTCGGCGGTGAGTCAGTCGCTCGGGTTCGACGTTACAATGTGAACACTTAGGTCAGTCGAGGTCATCATTCTTCTTCCCCTCGCTCGCTTGCGGGTGATGTCAACACCACTTCATTTGTAGCTTATTCCGCTTGTTTGTTAACTTTCTCCATCTGTATTTGTCGTCTGCATCGACCTTGCATTCGTGGCTGTTCACACCTGCCCTGCCAAGGTCCCGTTTCATGCTGTTATTTCATCTCGGCTTTGTGCTCCCTCTTCAGCCAACCGTGCTCTGTGTGTTACATACTTTGTTATAAAATATAAACATCAAAAGTACACGAATTATATTTAAAAGACAGCCGTCCCGTGAGTTGAGGTAAACAAGTGTTAATTGAATGTGTAATGATGTGGTGATCTTTCTCTAAGTTTCTTTTGAAATTAAGTATCGCGAGATTTGTATTATGCGATGCCCCTGCGTGTTGTTTATGGTTTTGTTGCATGGTTTTGGCCTGTACCTTTTTGCTTACTGTTTGTTACTGGTCAAAGCAAGTTAGTCTTTCATAACTGACTGACTGATCCGATTGATACTTTTATTTTCACTCGGTAACATACTTATTTTATACTATTTTCGATGACTCTCCTTATTTTATACTATTTTCGATGACTCTCCCTTTCTCTCTCTCTCTCTCTCTCTCTCTCTCTCTCTCTCTCTCTCTCTCTCTCTCTCTCTCTCTCTCTCTCTCTCTCTCTCTCTCTCTCTCTCTCTCTCTCTCTCTCTCTCTCTCTCTCTCTCTCTCTCTCTCTCTCTCTCTCTCTCTCTCTCTCTCTCTCTCTCTCTCTCTCTCTCTCTCTCTCTCTCTCTCTCTCTCTCTCTCTCTCTCTCTCTCTCTCTCTCTCTCTCTCTCTCTCTCTCTCTCTCTCTCTCTCTCTCTCTCCAATAAATAAAACGTTTGCAAAACTAACATAAGTTTTGGGATCCAGTGCGCAGTGATATTAAACTGCTAATATTTAAACAACACCTCAACGGTATTGCAATAACTATACTAACCGGTACTTTTGGTTATCATTTGTAAATCGACCTATGCACAACACAGGAAGAACACTAACTCGTCATACAGAAAGCGTGAATACAATTGAAAAAGTTAATTTCGTCGATGAATAAAACAAAGTGGACCATTATTTTGCAAGGAATATTGGCAGCTGTCAATCACAAGAACTCGTCGATACGTCTCGTACCCGATCAAATGACACAATGGTGTCAAGTTACAGCAACACATCGCTCGTCTGACATTCTATTCGGTCGACGGCTTTTTCCGAGATGGAAGAAACGGGTAATTTCGTAAAACCGCCAACTAATTAACATCACGCACTATTTAATTGCAGTAATTGAGATAATGGAGACGGATTGCCCATCCCGTTAATTAGATGTCATAAGACCTAATAGCCATTTTGTATTCCCCAAGCACAACCGACTATTGAAACTGACCTAAACTTTAATGGGCGCAACGTTTCGCTCGTGGTCGCTCAACGCACATCTAGTTTCACAAATGCACGGTGTCACGTAAGCATGTGCAAGAGCGTAGCACAAACGCACACGTAGGTGCACGCACACTCGTACACTCGCACGCGCGCGTTCAGTCGCACACACGCACACACAATCAAGCACACACGCGCGAGCACACCTGCGCCATGAACAAACACACGCACAAGCACATCACACCATACATACACACACGCACATGCATGTACACGCACGCACGCACGCACACACACACACACACACACACTCATGCATATACACTCGCACGCTCTTTTCAGTCAGGCTATTCTTCTTCTTCTTCCATTATAAAACCAACATCATTTTGTTGACGATTCTGTCGTTGACTGTTTTAGAATGAGACCTCCGCTCACACTGTTGTCGCCCTTCATGCAACTAGCAGGTATTAAATGCTGTGTGCATATATTTTGATATAATTTAAACACTCGGCCCAGCGCATTATAGTCTTCTTGGATTTTTCAATAAATTTATACATTAATTAAACACTATACCCCATTCTAGAGAACTGAATTTAATCTAATAAGTTGCCTAAATATGAGGCGTAACACTATCGACTAAGCGTAATAGAATGACATGCATTCAGATAAATGTGATTCTGTTAAACATGGTTGACTTAAGCGGCATGCTTTAATGCAGCAATTGTGTAATGCGAAGTGTACGAACTTGTACGAGCGGCCGAGAGTGGAAGAGCGTCACAGAAGACCGAGACAGATGGAGTGGATAGTGAAAAGGGCAAAATTGACTGCCGAACAACGTGGACACCGCAAGGGAGCAACAGAAGGAAGAAGCAGAAGATAGAAGAATAACTAGAAGAAGAAGAAGACGAAAAGAAGAAGGAGACGAGGAATGAACGAAGAGGAATAGGAGGAAGAAGAGCAAAAGAAGGAATACGCGGAAACTGTAGAAGAACAGGAAGAAAACGACGACGAAGACGAAGAGACTGGTGTGTCACCTGCTCTCGTGGCCAATAACTCTCGCTGGTTCCTTCTCCGTTACACTGACAGGACGAGCAACACCACCAACACTGCTCGGTCGAGCCAGGGAGATGACCTCATTATTGACTTTGCCCATGACACGCATGATTCCACATTAAATGTCGCTTAATTACTTACACTCGGTGATCAAAACAGGCAACGGACACGATTTACATTAGACATAATAGTATAACGTCACGCATGTTCAGATCTAGTGTGTACATAGCAACGTATGCAAGCCGCGTGTCTTTCAATAGAGTCATTCAAACGGACCCATTGAACCTGCACAATATGTACTTCTAAGTTAATTTTATAGTTGACGGGAAACTGGGACATTGCCAACAATATACTTACAAAAAGCTTTTTTCACACGCGATTTACATGGTGATGATATGGCCCAAACAAATAATGTGATATAATACGTAGAAAGAAATATGAAATTGGTAAAAGTCGTATAGGTTTTGACCTGTTTACAAAACAAGTGCGTGTGCGCGTGTGTGTGTGTGTGCGTGCGTGTGTTCGTGCGTGCGTGAGTGAGTGCACCCATCAAAATCATTTAAACGTTAACTCTATTTTGGTTACAAAACCTTTCAGCACATCGGACGCAAGGTAACACCGCGTGTACGTGCGACTAATACCTGCATACTGCGTTCAGTCCTAAGTGGCTCGCGTCACAGGTGTTCCGACTCCACCTAAACAGGTATTAGTGTCTAATCCGAGCCATTACGTCGACATATTGTCCAGCCATGAGGTGGCGACCGGGTTCATTGTTTTGACCAGTCGGAGTGAAGCTAACTCCGTCTTTTCTGGTCTCTCTCGAGTGCAGCAAATCGGCTTTCCGTCTGTTGTGCTGTCACCGAGCACAACGGTTGAAATACGACTCAAATCACACTGCTTACTGCAGTCGCCAGGAAGGGTTAGTCTCAAAAACAAGCAGGATTTTTCAGAGGAATCATGTTACTTGAGATTAGCATTGGCTTATAAGAACAGTTTATGAGTCAGTCCCTAGTAGTTGAACGTCGTTTAAAATTTAAGATAAATCATGGAGCCGAGCAACAAGGTGGTGAAGCAGAATAGCGAAGGAGACGATATCTACATACAATCAGGTGACGTACGCAGGTTAGTTATTTCGATGCGTTGATAACTTTAAAATGCATTACTTAAAACCCGACATCGGTAGAGAAATCTAACTTTGAGGTCAGTATTCCGCAGTCTTGGTTGTTACTTAGAAACCAAGCTGTCTCTGTTGTGTCATACAACGCCGGGTATTGGATCTACACAGACTTCATCCAGAAAACACAAGGTCGCTGTTCGCAGTTATAATCGTCTCTTACAAACCCTGCACCGTGTTCAAGGCAACGACTGTAAAGAAGTGTGGCTGACTCAAACTGATTGCGATAATCTTCGGCGCACGTTGGGTTGAGCAGCAAACGGACATGCAAAAACATTACCAATCATTCACAGAAAGCGGTTTGCACCATCTGCAAAAATTTTATTATTCTATAGGATTGTTGCGGATATTTTTTCAATAGAATATTCTTATATTCTGCACTAAAAAGCTACTATAAAATATATAGTTTTATATATAATATAGATCTACTATACTACAGAAATCTATAAACTCCTATGAAATCTGTAAATGTCCGAAGATTGTTTTGCTAAGGGCGGCGTGGATAACCAACGAGATATCTGTGGGAAGTTGAAGGAAAGGGGGAAGGAAAAATTATTCTTAATATATATCAACGATTTGGACGATGATATAACAAGCAAGGTGTTGAAATTTGCGGATGATACAAAAGTGTTTAGAAGGATTAAAAGTGATGGAGACAGACAGCATTTACAAGATGATCTTGATAGGTTGATCAAATGGTCTGAAAAGTGGCAAATGCTGTTCAATTTTGGGAAATGTAAATGCCTCCACACAGGTCATGGGAATGAAGAGGTAAAATATAAAATGGGGGGTACTGTTCTAAGTACTACTGTAAAAGAAAGGGACTTAGGGTTAACCATTAGTGCTGATATGAAGGTTTCAGAGCAGTGCGGAATTGCAGCGTCAAAGGGAAATCAAATCCTTGGATTAATTAGGCGAAATATAGCGTATAAGAAAAAAGAATTAATAGTACCGCTGTACAAAACAATAGTGAGGCGGGATACATGTAG
Source organism: Escarpia spicata (assembly GCA_963995525.1). Lineage (NCBI taxonomy): Eukaryota > Metazoa > Annelida > Polychaeta > Sabellida > Siboglinidae > Escarpia > Escarpia spicata. Next base: position 6,703,652 of record OZ023209.1, read on the forward strand.
ATAAAAAGTATTGGACTCTCGATAAGCCAAAAGGCTTCCTTGTCCAACTGCCATCCAGAGTAATTTTCTGGATGGCAATCTTGTTAAATCTTGTTAAATCTTGTTAAATCTTGTTAAATCTTGAAGTGATCTATTCACGCGTCGCCATCTAGTGGCTAGTTCTGAAACACGCTTGAATTTGTATATTGGCCTCTGGTGCTTGAATGTGTATACTGGCCTCTGATGTTTGAATGTGTACACTGGCCTCTGATGTTTGAATGTGTATACTGGCCTCTGGTGCTTGAACTTGTATACTGGCCTCTGATGCTTGAATGTGTATACTGGCCTCTGATGTTTGAATGTGTATACTGGCCTCTGATGTTTGAATGTGTACACTGGCCTCTGATGTTTGAATGTGTATACTGGCCTCTGGTGCTTGAACTTGTATACTGGCCTCTGATGCTTGAATGTGTATACTGGCCTCTGATGTTTGAATGTGTACACTGGCCTCTGATGTTTGAATGTGTATACTGGCCTCTGATGTTTGAATGTGTACACTGGCCTCTGATGTTTGAATGTGTATACTGGCCTCTGATATTTGAATGTGTATACTGGCCTCTGATGTTTGAATGTGTACACTGGCCTCTGATGTTTGAATGTGTACACTGGCCTCTGATGTTTGAATGTGTACACTGGCCTCTGATGTTTGAATGTGTATACTGGCCTCTGATGTTTGAATGTGTATACTGGCCTCTGATGTTTGAATGTGTACACTGGCCTCTGATGTTTGAATGTGTATACTGGCCTCTGATGTTTGAATGTGTATACTGGCCTCTGATGTTTGAATGTGTACACTGGCCTCTGATGTTTGAATGTGTATACTGGCCTCTGATGTTTGAATGTGTATACTGGCCTCTGATGTTTGAATGTGTACACTGGCCTCTGATGTTTGAATGTGTATACTGGCCTCTGATGTTTGAATGTGTACACTGGCCTCTGATGTTTGAATGTGTATACTGGCCTCTGATGTTTGAATGTGTACACTGGCCTCTGATGTTCGAATGTGTATACTGGCCTCTGATGTTTGAATGTGTATACTGGCCTCTGATGTTCGAATGTGTATACTGGCCTCTGATGCTTGAATGTGTATACTGGCCTCTGATGCTTGAGTGTGTATACTGGCCTCTGAAGTTCGAATGTGTATACTGGCCTCTGATGTTTGAATGTGTATACTGGCCTCTGATGTTTGAATGCGTATACTGGCCTCTGATGTTTGAATGTGTATACTGGCCTCTGATGTTCGAATGCGTATACTGGCCTCTGATGTTTGAATGCGTATACTGGCCTCTGATGTTTGAATGCGTATACTGGCCTCTGATGTTTGAATGTGTATACTGGCCTCTGATGTTCGAATGTGTATACTGGCCTCTGATGTTCGAATGTGTATACTGGCCTCTGATGTTTGAATGCGTATACTGGCCTCTGATGTTTGAATGTGTATACTGGCCTCTGATGTTCGAATGCGTATACTGGCCTCTGATGTTCGAATGTGTATACTGGCCTCTGATGTTTGAATTTGTATACTGGCCTCTGATGTTTGAATGTGTATACTGGCCTCTGATGCTTGAATGTGTATACTGGCCTCTGATGTTTGAATGTGTACACTGGCCTCTGATGTTTGAATGTGTATACTGGCCTCTGATGTTCGAATGTGTATACTGGCCTCTGATGTTTGAATGTGTATACTGGCCTCTGATGTTCGAATGTGTATACTGGCCTCTGATGTTTGAATGTGTATACTGGCCTCTGATGTTCGAATGCGTATACTGGCCTCTGATGTTTGAATGTGTATACTGGCCTCTGATGTTTGAATGTGTATACTGGCCTCTGATGTTTGAATGTGTATACTGGCCTCTGATGTTTGAATGTGTATACTGGCCTCTGATGTTTGAATGTGTATACTGGCCTCTGATGTTCGAATGTGTATACTGGCCTCTGATGTTTGAATGTGTATACTGGCCTCTGATGTTTGAATGCGTATACTGGCCTCTGATGTTTGAATGTGTATACTGGCCTCTGATGTTTGAATGTGTATACTGGCCTCTGATGTTTGAATGTGTATACTGGCCTCTGATGTTTGAATGCGTATACTGGCCTCTGATGTTTGAATGTGTATACTGGCCTCTGATGTTTGAATGTGTATACTGGCCTCTGATGTTTGAATGCGTATACTGGCCTCTGATGTTTGAATGTGTATACTGGCCTCTGATGTTTGAATGTGTATACTGGCCTCTGATGTTTGAATGTGTATACTGGCCTCTGATGTTTGAATGTGTAAACTGGCCTTTGATGTTGGAATGTGTACACTGGCCTCTGATGTTTGAATGTGTATACTGGCCTCTGATGTTTGAATGTGTATACTGGCCTCTGATGTTTGAATGTGTATACTGGCCTCTGATGTTTGAATGTGTATACTGGCCTCTGATGTTTGAATGTGTATACTGGCCTCTGGTGTTTGAATGTGTAAACTGGCCTGTGATGTTCGAATGTGTATACTGGCCTCTGATGTTTGAAGGTGTATACTGGCCTCTGGTTTTTCAATGGGTATACTGGCCTCTGATGTTTGAATGTGTATACTGGCCTCTGATGTTTGAATGTGTATACTGGCCTCTGATGTTCGAATGTGTATACTGGCCTCTGATGTTTGAATGTGTATACTGGCCTCTGATGTTTGAATGTGTATACTGGCCTCTGATGTTCGAATGTGTATACTGGCCTCTGATGTTCGAATGTGTATACTGGCCTCTGATGTTTGAATGCGTATACCGGCCTCTGATGTTTGAATGTGTATACTGGCCTCTGATGTTTGAATGTGTATACTGGCCTCTGATGTTTGAATGTGTATACTGGCCTCTGATGTTCGAATGCGTATACCGGCCTCTGATGTTTGAATGTGTATACTGGCCTCTGATGTTTGAATGTGTATACTGGCATCTGATGAAATATAGTGTGTGTTCTCCTTCAGTACCTACTCCACTGTTCCTCTATCTATGTTCACATAGACCGAGTAGATGACTGTTGTATCTTTCCATCTCGTGGGTCTGTTCTTTTAATTTCCCTGATGGTCTTAAAGTCCTTACGTTCCTTGATCCTATTGCGATGTTGGCTCTACCACATATCTTCGATGTTGTGATTCTACCAGTAGCAAACTTGTCGTGTCCGCCCTGGTGAGTAGCGGAGGACGCAGTCATTGTTAACCCGGGCTGCGACAGATCCGGTTTGAGTCTTGATTTGTCGAATACCATTTTGGTGTGTCTGGGGCAATTTCAATCCTGGCGGAGCCCATCCCTCTCCAGGCTGCCATCTCCCCGTTAGCCTATATCCTCACGGAAACAGTTGCCCGGCCTGCACCACAAGGAGGTGGGGGACTTGTCTGAGCCCGGGGCATCAGCAGATTACTATCATTCTCTTTTCACCCCATCCACAGGGAGAGGGTCTAGCTGATCCTAACACTACTGGTTGTAGTGTCAGGCGTGCCTCACACCGTAACACATGCATACATACATACATACATACATACATACATACATACATACATACATACATACATACATACATACATACATGCATACATTGCCAAATGCTATATTCTATATTGTCATGTGCGTTTGCGGAAAGGCATGGTTTCGACAATTCACCATTTGATGGTGCCATTATTTCACCATCGCTCCACATCTGCAGCTCTGTTATAATTGTCGCCTTGACGGGAAGAAGTGGGTTTTCCAATGGTACACTATATGACCATATCTGGAAGAGATGCAACCTTTGGAATTTTATAACGTTTCTGGGATGACGCAATTTCGGACATTCATCATTTGATGGTGACATTGTCTGACCTTCGCGCTACACATACTGCGCCACTTGACACTTCATGTCACGTGGCATTGTGATGGGGTCACGGTAAGGGTAAAGTAGATATGCGATCCAGTCATTATAAAACGTTTGCAGAATTACGTCATTTTGAAAAGTCACACATTTCATAATAACCTTGTTTGACATTCTTAGTCCTGGAGTCAGCTCCATTAAACTTGTTTTAATATATAAAGTAGTTTACTTATTGCATTTTAACAATATTTTGTCTGCTGATTTCAAATATGTCTGCAGCAATACACGAAAACGTGACCATTTTATACAATTTGCATTTTAAATATGCTAAGTACAAATAAGTAAAGCTGTCCAGCAAAAGGTCATCGCTAGGAGGTCATCGGCACAGTCGAAAGTACGAAGTGCGAATAGCTTTACTGGAAGACAGTTGTTTCACCACAGGTGCCCATAACTACGAGCGACAAAATATACTCAAACGCAAACATATCCACGCACGTCTGAGAACACAGAACAAAATAAATTTTAGTCAAAATAATGGATAGCTAACGTCTACGTAATACTGACATCCTTTAAAAAAATGCAAAAATACACGCGCATAAAAGACAGGGAGCAGTCATTGGTATACGAGACCGGTGCTCTACAAACAGTTTCAGATCGGGATGCGATATTTAACCGGTCCGAACTTTGTTTTGCGATATAAAGTCGTTTTGTTTCAGCATTCAAAAAGTATGTTATCCGGCTATTTCAAATCAAATCTAAGTGTGCCGCTTCTAAATGCGAGCCATTGTTTACCGCAAACATTGGTTCAGTCCAAAATACGAAGTGAATATAGCGTTGATGATAATACAGTTGTTTTGCCCTAGTTGCACAGTACTGCTTGTGACAACAGTTATTCAAACAAAAACATAACACTTTGTACTTTTGAGAATACAGAACTAAATTAATATTATTCAAAAATAACTAAACAACTAAAATCAACAGAAAGCCGACACCCCTCTGAAAAATGACATATCCGAGCGACGCGGGAATATCGAATGAGTTTACCAAAATATCGACCTCAAGATGGCCTTCAGGCTTCACTCAGTCAAACTGTTTGGAACTCATAAAAGACCACAGATGACCATGTTAAAAGTTTAGCGAAATGTCTAAAACGGAAAAGGGTGAAATTTAAGACAAACTTAGAAACTGTCGCAGAATGCCAGACTCAATACAAATGACAGCTCCTAGTCCAAGCTGGTTGCATTGAATACACGAGCGCCCGTGCTTCAATAACTCACAAAACTGATTAAACCAGACAAATTATTGTGTTTAGGCTACTACACGGCTTACTAATATTTACATATGTGTCATTTGACAAATTTCACTAACATCATTGTTAATTTAGTCAAAGGGAACATTTCGTATTTTATTGATCAATTTGATTTTTTACTTAAACAAATGCTCAACGTGTATCGTCTGCCTGCCATCAGATTTGGACTGAGCGCCTAAAATTACTCAGAATCAATGAAAAAACGAACTTTATATCATAAAGCAAGGTAGACCCCCGTCTATACCTCCGTGACTCTGACTATTTCTCCGTATTACTGATCCACTTTATAACGTCAAGTCATATCCCGTTTTGACGGGGTGACAATGTGCGTTCCATTAGTTTAGGACATGACTAGTCTATGTGTAATGGAAACTAGTAGATATGAACACATCATAATTCTTGAACGTACTACATCACTTCACAGCTCCGTGTAATATACCATATATATTGACGAGGGTTATCACTCTTTCAAACAGTAGACAACTTTACGCAGTTATTATATCCTAGAAGATCATTTGGCTTGCACTGTTGTACTCACAGTTTACATTAGCTTAACCATGAAAGGTTTGCTGTAAAGCAACGTACTTGATGTTGACGTTAATAGCGTACACAAAAGTGACGACAGTAGGCTTATACATAGAACTAAAGGTAAAGGTAGGTTCCTATATAGCGCACTATCTCGTCCTTAGGACCACTTTACTCATTAGTAGACCTGTTCAACCGAATCTGTTCGTACACAAATACCACAGTCTTTATCCGGGTATACATTCAAGGAGGTTTATCGACGTTAGTCGTTTGTGGCTCCATCTACCGAGTGCCGTCTACATGGATTGCGCAAAATGTAATTTATTTATTTTTTACTTGCAACCAAAAACATATTAATAGGTCATTCATCCAAGCCGTCTGCGGACAAACAGTCGCACGTGAATCTATTCTAATGTTCTTGGCTTTATTCACATCTATTCACCCGTGAAATGATATCGAGCAATGCAACCAAGCCTAAAACCAGGCAATCAACAAACAATATTCATAAACTACAATACGCTACAAAAGTGGTAGCATTCTGCGACTTAAGTTCACTGCCTATATTTCGTAACGGACGCCATTGTGGCATATTTCGTAACGGACGCCATTGTGGCATATTTCATTAAACACATCTATGGCAGAATCAGAAGTGCCTCTGTAATCTTCAAATGGTTGGCGACTAATTGACACACGCCGGCCTTGAATTGGCTGACACCAGTTGTCTTGTTAACGCCGTACATACCGCTCACGACGACCGTCGCACGATTACTAGCGCATGATGTTGCGTATTATATTAGCGTTGATCAGACGAATACGTAGAATGTGTCATGGTTGCATCAAGAGCAGTGCCCGGAATGCCTCAAATTTAGTCAAACCACGACAAGATGCCGCCTGGTTCTTTCTCTTTCGCAGTTCCCTCCACCTCCTCCACCTCCTCCACCTCGCCCGTCTTGCGTCTGAAACATATAGTCAGTGTTCATTATAACCGCCTCCGCCGAAAAAAGACATTTCAAAATAAAGCCACGTCTATTTCAATGGATATCTATAAATCCAATCTTGGAAAACGCACCATGTTCACTGGAATGTGACCCACCTTCCAATCTTTTGCACGGAAATCTGACCCCCATTTTGTACACACAGTTATCGATGGCATAAAGTTTAACACTGGAAATGGACCCAACTCCAAATATCCAACACTTAAAAATGCCCCCACCCCAATAAAGGTTTGCTTTTTAAACTGAACTCATCCCAAATTCTTCTAGCCTACCGCCCTATTCAACATTGGCTACTATTTAAGAAAACTTGAAACTACACAAAATGTGTCAATACAATACGTGACAAACTTGAATCCGTCAAGATCTAAATATCATCTGGAAACCCTGGATGAAATTTAAATTAAGATTTAAATCTAAGCATCAACCGAAAGGATCCACGACCACGACACAAAAGGTCAGTCCCAATATATACACGCGGACATACAAACAAGGCCAACATTGTTTTATAAAACAGCAGATATGTATCTCCATAATTCATATTTGCCAATAACAAGTGTGTGTGTGTGTGTGTGTGTGTGTGTGTGTGTGTGTGTGTGTGTGTGTGTGTGTGTGTGTGTGTGTGTGTGTGTGTGTGTGTTGTGAGTGTGTGTATGTGTGTGTGTGTGTGTGTGTGTGTGTGTGTGTGTGTGTGTGTGTGTGTGTGTGTGTGTGTGTGTGTGTGTGTGTGTGTGTGTGTGTGTGTGTGTGTGTGTGTGTTTGAGTGTGTGTGTGTGTGTGTGTGTGTGTGATGTGAGTGTGTGTGTGTGTTGTGAGTGTGTGGTGTGAGTGTGTGTGTGTGTGTGTGTGTGTGTGTGTGTGTGTGTGTGTGTGTGTGTGTGTGTGTGTGTGTGTGTGTGGTGTGAATGTGTGGTGTGAGTGTGTGTGGTGTGATTGTGTGGTGTGTGTGTAGTGTGAGTGTGTGGTGTGAGTGTGTTGTTGTGTGTGTGAGTGTGTGTGTATGTGTGTGTGTGTGTGTGTGTGTGTGTGTGTGTGTGTGTGTGTGTGTGTGTGTGTATGTGTGTGTGTGTGTGTGTGTGTGTGTGTGTATGGTGAATGAGTGTGTGAGTGTGTGTGCGTGTGTGAGTGTGTGTACGTGCGTGAGGGTGTGCGCGTGTGTGTGCATGTGCGTGCGTGGGTGCGTGCGTGCATGAAATCGACAAACTGTGTGTCCCAAATTTTGGGTTGACTCCACATTTGATGGATTATCGGCACGAAAATATTCATAGTCGAATAATTCACAAATGACAGCAGAAGTCGACGTTAATAGCTCTACTAGCATTAACAAAGTGAGCAAACAGATCCCACCTTCAAGACAGTTATAAGTGCCTTTTTTCTGTCCTACTATGTTGTATCTAGAAATGTTGGCTTCGTTCATGTGTTCTCAACGGGTTATATGATACGCACAGTAAAACGAAGGGGTATACTTATAAATCACCCGGTACACTTTCGAATTTGAGCGGAATGAGCGAAAGTGCGCATTAATATCGATTACTCAATGCCACACGTCGTAACGGAGTCGACACACCTTAAACACAGCCATCCTTTCTTCGAATTGCTCAGATAGTAGGGATCTTTAAGCGCAGCAAGTCACAATACTCGAAAGATACACACACACATATATATACAGACTGTATATATATATATATATATATATATATACACACACACACACACACACACACACACACACACACACACACACACACACACACACACACACACACACACACACACACACACACATATACAGACTGTATATATATATATATATAATTTTTTTTTTTGAGTTTTGGTCTGCGAAAAGTCACATTTATTGAAGAATCACCCGAAACTCTGCCCAAAACATCACTTATTGAGCCATTTGTGGTGAACCATGGTATCACTTCCGGAGGATGGGTATTTTTGCTCTGCCCTGTACTTGGGATGGGGCGACGAACATGGGCTGGGATCGGATATGGAGCCACTGTGATTATAGTTCATGTAGGCCCTAATGTACGATTTCAAACCGCTGCGCACGCAGGCTGTGCCATACATTACGCATGTGCGATGAAGATGAAACTACGCTGGGTCTTCGCGACGGACTTAGATTGGTTGGATGTGGCTCCACTGTCGTAAAAAATAAAATATTTATATGCCAAGGATATGCCTACTTCTTGGCAAACAACACGACCAGGATGGTAATTCCAGTGAGGGCAATCAGAAGCAACAAGATATAGGCATAACTCGACGGTCCCATCTTTGCCGTTCCATATGCACCTAAAAAAAACGTCATCGCAGTGAACATGTATTATTGTGATTATACATTGAGTTTTGATAATATTCAGACACAAGCAACATATTTATGTTGAGTCGAATAATGATCTGATACATTACTCGCAAATGAACTAAATTACTAAAGGTAAACACTATTTGTGGTATCCTTTATTTTGCTCTTAGCTATTCAGAGTAAACGGTATTCGTAGTGTATGCGTTATTTGACCCAGCTCGTCTTACTGCGAGTGAAGCTAAAGGAGGACATTCACGAATATTTTCACAATGAAAAGGGAGGGATCTGGTATTTCCGATGTCATGTGTAACGCAGTCGTTGTTAAATCCGGTGACAAACCTGGTAGTTCTGTCTCACAGAAGACTCCTGTATAGCCGACTTGGCATTGGCAGGAGAACGATGCATTCAATGTATCCGTGCATTTGCCAGAATTTTGACAAAGATCCTTACTGCACGGTATAGGATCTGCAGAAAGAAATCAGCTGCTGGGTAGACATTATAGAGGAAAGTCATAGTTTTGAGGGAGCATTTTTATATGAAACCAACACTGTCGTTTTGCTACTACGACTTTATGTCGACTAATTCTTATCCATTACCTAAGTTTGATGTAAATATCATATCAATATTTTAACAAAGATTCCGCGATAGACTAGCACTTTACGCCCGACACGACCCGATCCGACCCGACCAGTCCAGACCACACCAGACCAAACCATATTACATACTAGACCATATCAGACTCCCTCAGTGGTATTAAGCTCTTAAGGAAAATCCACCCTAGAACAGAATCTGACGGAAAAATGAAGGAGTATTTTCAAAATGCGTTTCACAAGTCTAACGTGATCGTTAAATTAATCTTAAGGCAAAGAGCGATATTTCCATCATGATAATCGATAATCACAGTTGGCACAATTTAGCAAAAGAGATTGAACAGTTGTCACAATTGTCACTAATAAACTATGAGGTGTTTTGAAGCGTTCAGTTAACAAGGTAAGGTAGATGTTCATAACTAGCAGTGATGGAAATCAAGGGTGAATAAGCGTAACTGTAATGTAAATGAGTCTATACACATTGTAATTCTGATTTTAAGTAAATTTCAAAAACAGCATGCTGACAACAAAAACTTGACAAATTATAACAATGCGTCACGTCATTGTCTATTTGTGGTGTCATTGGGATTAATATTAGTAGCTGGTATACATAGGACCAGGTTATAGACTATACAGTATAGTAGCTTGACTAGATCAAAGAGAAACACAAAGTCATGCCGGAGGACGGCAAAAACCATTACGTTACGCTAGTCATCGACATCGACTAGTCTACTCAACTCTAGTATATAAGTCTATCCCTGTATTATAGGCTATAAATGATAGATTAAACTCAATAAATACACTAACTTAGTCTTAGTACAGTCAGTTGGCCTAACACTACAACACCCACTACCCTGTCACGAGTACTAGTCTTACGACGTAGTCAGTACCTGCAATTATCCCGGCCACCAGTGACCATGTGAAATAGGAAAATAAATTCGGGATGGAGGGAAGGAGGGAGGGAGGGAGGGAGGGAGGGAGGGAGGGAGGGAGGGAGGGAGGGAGGGAGGGAGGGAGGGAGGGAGGGAGGGAGGGAGGGAGGGAGGGAGGGAGGGAGGGAGGGAGGGAGGGAGGGAGGGAGGGAGGGAGGGAGGGAGGGAGGGAGGGAGGGAGGGAGGGAGGGAGGGATCAATGTGGGATGTAGATATTGTAGTTTTATTTTGTCAGAATTGTATGTTTTTTATGTACAAATGTTGGTTGAATGAACAGAATTTAATATCTGCAATAGACTGCATGGTCAGGACACAAATATGTGAATACTTCAACTGTAATTAATCAAGTCAATTATAAACCAGTATATTTCTATTTCAGAGAATGGGATAAAAACGAAGTTGCGCTCTCTTCGTACAATATACGCAAGAGAGCTGAAGTTGAAGCTAGAATCACTTAAATCCGGCGCAGAAACAGACCAGACGTACATCAGCAAGTGGGCTCCTTTTGACCAATTTGACATCTTTCTGAGGCCACATGTTACTGTGCAAAAGTCTGTCTCCAACCTGGTAAGTCATTGGAACACAGTAATAAAACAGATTCTGCAAATGGCTTTCAAGATCTGATGTCGTTCATCGCTGTCACATGCAGCAGAAATATATAATTGGCATCGACAACAGCCATCAGAACTACACTGAACACGTTCTTATAATTGTAATACACAGATCCGCTGTTCGCAGGTGCTCGTATTGCCACATGCTTCCCATCCACAACGCCAATGAAATTCGGGAAGTTCCATTTGTTCATGAATTCTTGAGCGATGGCTTCCCATTCTTTATGTGTTGATGGCACCTGTTAAGAGCAAAGAAACTACTTAATCGCATTACATCTTATTATAAAACACAACAAATAATTATCTCGGAATAATAACTTTTTACTTGAGGCCTACAATCTGTATTTTTTTATTAACCTGGCATTTAACTAATGTTATCATTTCGATGGTATAATTTCAGGATGATCCAGACAATGACATTTTGTTCGAGGAGTCACTATCACCTGATGCTCAAACTGACGCGGAGATGGCAGAACATACTCCTGACAGCCCAGGTCAACAGGCAGACAACGAGGACATAGAAGACGACAGAAACCGAGTGGTAGCACCTACACCTTCAACATTAGCAGCTTCCTTTGACCACTTAGTGGCCAGTTACTCAGTGCAGATAAAAACAACTTATCTCAGAAGAAAGATAGGGCTGAAGAGGAGGAGGATACTTTGTGTGAGGGTGGATTGAAAGGGAATGAGCGGGATTGGGATAGCAAAGTTGAATATGGTTATGCCAATAAGGTTCATTGTTCTGACATGTGGGTTCTTTCTCCTTGTGTGTAGTGTGTCAGTTCATGAACGTTAGTATTTAATTCAATCGTCCATTGGATCATTCAAATCTTGACAGCGGTTCTCCAAGTAATAAAGATGTAAAGTTATCTTGCAGTACTGTTAAAATTCAATCAGTAGTCCCTGTTGTATCATAAGTGTTCATCTACAACCAGGCAAAACATTTTATAGCTGTTTTGCACAGTTGTATTATAATTTTTTCAGCGAAGATTAACTATCTTTGTCGTAGGAGCAACCTTTCACTTTGTCGTAGGAGCAATTTCCACTTTGTCGTTGGAGCAACCTTTCACTTTGTCGTAGGAGCAACCTTTCACTTTGTCGTAGGAGCAACCTTTCACTTTGTCGTAAGAGCAACCTTTCACTTTGTCGTAGGAGCAACCTTTCACTTTGTCGTAGGAGCAACCTTTCACTTTGTCGTAGGAGCAACCTTTCACTTTGTCGTAAGAGCAACCTTTCACTTTGTCGTAGGAGCAACCTTTCACTTTGTCGTAGGTGCAACCTTTCACTTTGTCGTAGGAGCAACCTTTCACTTTGTCGCAGGAGCAACCTTTCACTTTGTCGTAGGAGCAACCTTTTACTTTGCATTCTTTGTATCTTCATTTACCTTGAGAAACTCCTGGCGAAGGACAGCATATATGGCTTCACATGTCTCTGGTATCATCTCGCTGAGTGTGTTCCTTGCCACGCGATAAACATACTCCAATGATTGATAGCTGTCACCTGCTGATGTCATAATACACGATTATATAAGCAAGAGCTTTGAATAATAAGAAAGTTGGTAAAATATATGTGATTAATAATGCAACATGGAACATTTGAACGCTATTTCGCTGTATTTCACTTACAACAACTTTTCAAACAATTTTGTGTCACAAATTTCATTAAATATATGGCACAGATTCAGAAAATGAATATATTACGCAAGACGTTGTCAAGGTTTTTGTGAAACTATTTTTCCTATTGCGTACGGCGAAATATGGGACCACGTTAATTATATAATTACCAGTTGCGAGGAAACGTAGGGTGATAGCAAGTCTTTCTCCCGATAGAATACTCTCACGCATATAGGTGTCCTTCCTCTGAATATGCGGGAAACCAGCTCTACAAGGCGATTGAAACGGTTCTCGTCCATCCAGATGACATTTTTCAATGCCCACGGATCCTCCGCTCGCAGCTCGGCGAGCAGTGCATTATACGCTCCACAGACAGATCTCCGAAGAAGCCAGGGCCGAACCCAAACGCTTCTCTTCTTTCGTCTTTTTTGTGAAAAGTTCGCTGTATTAACGGCGCCTAAAGTATATATATAAAAAAAACTCTTCGTCGCTATCAGACGACATGGCAGTGACGTCGGATATTGCGTGCGACCAGGTCGGTGAAAGTGGACCCAAATTAACACGCAGATGGCAAATTCTAGCTGTTTATGATTGTTAAAGAGTAGTGTAACTGTAACATCGTCTTAGAAATTGGCATTTTAGGACCGTTTTTATGGACTGTATCCTGGATGAATTGTTAGTGAAACGCAGTCTTTTTATTTTCGCTCCTATGTAAGGAGAACACTCGATTTTGTTGAGCAAAATCGGACTTAAGATCTCTTAAGAATGTTAGTGAAACGGTCCCCAGGTCTGTTCTGGTCAGGAGAAAAGTGCCAGTGTACCGCAGCCTTTGTATTTGATTTGAACGGATAACTGCTGTACGTGAAGCAAATATAGCCATTTAATGGTATATCGAAAGCCTATTAAATGTACCTGCATTTAATTGTTGCCGGTGCATGGTTCAGCGCATCAGGTGTCTATGGTTATAGGCACGTACCTGTTCAACAGTAGCCGGTGTATCGTTCAATGCAAAAGAAAGATGTTATCTTTGCCTTTGGTTATATGCACGTACCTGCACAGAAGTGGCCGGTGTAGCGTTCAGTGCATAAGCAATAGACGATTCCAAGAGCGGTATTGCAATTTCCACCATGTTTGCATGGTTTTTCTGCACAATTACCTTTGAAAATAAGAATAATCAATGTCAAATGTCTGTTTAGCATAATAACATTAATTTGAACAGTGTAAGTGATGAAATACATATATTATTGTATTAATATATTACTGTTAGTACACACGACACTTTCTTATTTAATTGGAATCGTATTGTGGTATACAACACATTTTATACAACACATTTGTAATCTATTAGCGTATGTTAGTGTTTTGTTGTTGAACGTAAGTGGATAGGCTGGCACGTGACATTGTTGCAAAAGTCAGTGTGTGCATTTGTTAGTGCGTGTTAGAATGACAAAGACTACCACAATATATACCTTTATGGCAGTCCGGAGGAACAAATCCAATCTTGCCTACAACAATTAAATATACTATTATATATCTTTTATATATATACGTCTTGAATCAAGTTACTTAGGGAAATTATATATATATATATATATATATAATTTTCCTAAGTAACTTGATTGAAGACGTAACCATAATCAAATGTTATTCCATTTGCTTCTAATGATGATAACGACGATAACAATGATGATGATGATTATGACAATGATGATGATGATTATGACAATGATGATGATGATTATGACAATGATGATGAAATAACCACTAACCACATAAAGGCTCTGAAAAAAGACTCATTGAGCTATTTTCCAAAATAAGTATAAATAAAATTAACAAACATGTGTCTAAAACACGTTTAGCAAAGGTTCGTTCAATACAATTTCACAATGGAATAATTCTAGGCATTGACATATGTATACACTCGGCATATTAGTTCACCTAAGGACATGTAATGTAGACCAATCAAGCTCATACCGATCAACTCACAAACCACTATTGACAATTCTAGGGTTTTCTTAAAACGCTCATTGTGTTTCCTGGACTCATGCTGAATAATAATAAGCTAAAACTTTCTTTGAATGCAACGCGATCATGTTTATTGGATACTACCCGCATCTCCCTATATCGTACACGTTATGTATGCTGGATAATTATGGCGTTGTCCGACCTAGATACAGGTATCGATGACAATCCAACTCAGGTGTAGCAGTGTAGCAGTCTAGTAATAAATACATAAATGCCGTGGGAAAGCTGACAACCACCATGATATTAGACCAAGAGCCAGCGGTAATTTATTTGCTTAAAATGACCAGGTGTCTGGTGAGTATTTCTGAATAGTCCTGCACTTGTGTTGTTCAAAACACCGAGTCTTAAGATTCCTGAGCGGTGGACTGACGTACTAGGGGATTATGAATGTTCTTAGTTGTGAATAAGAAAACATTGGGGTAGGGGTAAATAGTAGTCCATTTCACCAACACATATCTTCCAAACTATGGCAAGTGTGGTATCATCATTGGAAAGGTATTTGAATACTCTTTCCAACGATATCATAACTAATATGTCATTTCGGTATAATGACGTCAGTATTATGTCATATGTGTACTATGCTGTAAATTACTCTACATTTTAGTGTGTAGTTCACTTTGGTGAAACCCTCTAACTTAGCGAATTTCCGCAACAATGTTTTTCAAGACGGTCACAACATACACAGATTGGTCGAGGTGGGTGACGCCCCTCGTTTAAGATGTCTTCTTTCATTTCGATGTCCTGCTGCACTCATTCTGCCGTCCGATGTGGTAATTATGAACAAGGAGTTTGTTATTATGTTAGTGACCATGATGAGAATACTGATACCCCGTGCAGTTGTAGCCTCGATTACCCAGGCGCTATTGCCTGGAACATTAAGGTTCTGTCAATGTTATCAGTAGGGGGCTTTACTCCAGATTCGGGTACAGATGATGATTGGCTCTCAGGCCAACTATGAAATACTAAACTAAATAAGGATACACTTTTATAAGATAACATTACACTATGACAACTATACAACATTAAACGTATATTGAAACATGTCACACAAAAATAAACCGACATTAAACTTTTTTCATAGTTTGGTGCCTTTTAATCACATGCATATTCATTAGGTGGCAGCTCTCGTGGCTGTCAACAATTTCGTATTGACGTTGTGTTGCTTAGGTTCGAGCAGAAATAAAAGACTAAATGTGAATAAGCTTGATACACATACCAAACAAGGACAAATTGAATTATACAAAGTCAATCGATGTCGTGCGCAAGAGTCGGACTGCTAACTAATATACAGTGTATGTAATCGCCACAGTACAACCAAAACGTGCTGATCTTGGTGGCTACGTCGGTAGCGTGTCGAGCAATTATTTTTAGGGTCCTCGGTTCGAATTCCATAGAGTACTCGAAACTGTTGTTTGTGTTCATTTAATTTAATATTAATTTTATTTTGTATAATACTATTTCGGGCACTATTTCGTAATTTAATTTCGTTATCGAAAACATACACAATATATAAACAGTCTGGGGGATAGACGTGCTAACCGGCAGTGAGCAGTCAAAAGGCGATTCTGAGCCAGACTATCTTCCTGGCGAAGTCACACAGCCAGGCGAAAGTCGGTTAAGCGAGTAATAGTTTATAAACAAACCATCACCAGACGACTAACATTCGCTAGATGGCAGAACCGTCGTGTAATGAAGTTTTGTATTGCTGACACTCTCTAGATGGCACCACCATTGTGTCATCCATCCACTTGTGAAATGACGTACTGATGCGTGATGGCACCTTCGTTTCGAAACTGCGGCTCCTCAGACGACCTCTCCGTCCTGATCTTAAGTTCGTTCGACGTTAGAGGATTCACTACAACAAATAAACGCTGCCAGTTGTCCGAAGATCTCAAACGGCGGAAGTGTTCCAACGGTTTCGATGATCGCGTTGGAGAATACCGTGTAATTGGACTGACGTCCAAGTCAAGACACTATGGCATGGGCTTTGGTGTGGCAGATTGGCTCGAAAATTGGATCGTATGATACTGGTCCGTATCTGACATGGTCGCTGTGATCCAGATCCGCATGTCAAATAGCTCCGTCATGACGGTAGTCAACGCTTACGGCCCAACATCACAGAGGGTCAGTCAGGACAACTTGCTTACTTACTTAGACTTAGCGGCTCCCGCGTCTATAGACGCATGAGCAGTCAAAGCACGCCGTCCAGATCTGTCGCTTGCTACTGTTCTGACGTCGCTCCAACTTTTGTTAACCAGCCGTAGGTCGCGGTCGATTGTTTGGCGCCGGTTCATTCTTGGTCGTCCCCTCTTTCTCTGGCCAGCTGATATCTACCATAGCGCTCGTTGGGCAGGTCTAGTAGGAGGGAGCCTTGTGACATGGCCGAGCCAGCTCAGTCGTCTTATGCAGATAGTAGATGATGCCAGAGGTTTTTTCTGATCGCATCCGGACACCTATATTCGTGACATGGTCGCGCCAGTTTATGCCCAAGTTCTTTCGCAGGCATTTAGTATCGAATGCATAAATTTTGTGTTCTTGGCTTGTTTTTAGTCGCCATGTTTCACATTCATATAGGAGGGTTGGTATAACGTTTCAGTTATATAAGCGGAGTTTAGATTTCAAGGTAAATTTCTTGATGTTCCAAATTTTCCTCAGCTGGTTGACAGCTGCTAACGCTTTCCCCACTCTGCAGTTTAGTTAATAATCGATGATTCCTTGGTTGTTGATGGAGCTGCCAAGGTAGGTGAAGTTTTCGATTGTTTCTACTTTTTTGGTTGATAAAAACATCTGTGGGTGCGATAACAGCGAAGAGCAGGAAACGTTCTTCAACGAACTGGCCCGGATTATGACTCGGTACATGTCAAATGCATTGTTCTACACCGTTGGAGACTTCAACAGTAAGCTGTGTTGCCGTTAAGATAACAAAGAGTTCTCGTGGTCGTCGCAACATTAACGGTGTGGCGCTGGGCTGACTTCTTGGAAATTCACGACCTGTTGGTCTGTAATACCGCCCTCGCCCATGCAGCCCGTTACAAAACTACATGGCAAGGGCATAGACTTGATAGATTCACTGGACATGTAATCCCCATATATAACATGATAGACTTTATTATATGTCGCAAGCCACACAGATGTCTGCTCACTGATTCGAGATCGTATGCGGGAACACTTCTAAATAGCGACCACCGCATAATTATAATTAAGCTAAATATGAGTCGTGTGTTTGGTACGTGGGGAAAATGCACAAATCAAGTTCTTAAAAGGCGTGTGCGATACTGCACAGAAAAGCTATCGTGTAAAAACGTAAAAAAAGAATATTGCGCAGCCGTCGCCAATTCGCTCCGGGACATATATACACTAACATCAGCCCAAGCGTTGAAAATGCAATCAAATCAGCTGCAGAATCCACCCTTGGAACAGTCCACTAGAAAGCTAGACACCACACCATCTACTGCCCAGAGCTAAACAGGAAGTCGATCACCCAAAAAGAACTACGACTGAGAGTCAGTAGCTCCACCGACTCAACACACAAACCAGACTAAAACAAGAACGAAACATGCTTCTTCGTGCAATGCGCCTAAATGTTCTAGAGAACGGGTCAGCAAGATTAGACGTGTTAGCAACCGAGGTCGAAAGGCAGCACGATGGAGCCAAGATATTCTGTTGACTCGCAAACCTTAATGTTCAGGCCACGATACACGACGAAAAAGGTCGACCTGTTAGAGAGATCCTTCTGAGTTCGGTGCAAGGGTCTGTGGATACTTCGGCAAAAACATTTCCGCGGTTACAGGCTGTAACCGAAGGGATTTCAGAATTTGAATCCCCCAACAGCGCTGCGCACATCCGTTACAACTAGAGAAGTGTTAGCAGCGATGGGCAAGCTAAACAGCAACAGAGAAAGTAGCTACGACTGCATCTCGGGAGAGCTACTAAAGTACGCGTCCACATGTCTGGCAAACCCCATCACGAAAATATTCGACGATGCGCTAGAACAATATGCACCACTGGAGCTTGGTAGAGGTGTCTTAATCCTTCTACAAAAGCCTGGTAAGACGGCGAGGCTTCTAACGAATTTGAGACCTATCGTTCTCCTGCGAAAAACGCTGTCGCTAGTGGTTTTGTACCGAAACGCAGCGAAAGTTACGAATTCCTTTCACCTGTTCAGAGTGGATTCCGTCGAGGTCGAAGTACGGCTGACCTAGTGTTCGGGTACCGATGGTTGTGTGCTAAGGCACAGCGATACCGTGTCGCAGTCGATATTCTTGGGATAGACATGAGTCGAACATTCGATACCATCCGGCGAGACAAGCTGATGGATATACTTTCAACCTTCCTCGAACAGCCGGAAATTCGAATGATAAGACTTCTCCTTGCAAACACATCGCTCGAACCACGCATATCGGTCGGAGAATGTCCTTCTTTCGTGATAACGATAGGCAAACCTCAAGCCCAGCCCAATGCTGTTTACCGCCTACCTTGAGGCGGCCTTGAGAAACCTGCGGGCACAGCTGCCTCAACGACCAATCACTGACATCGACCTGCCACGTAACATTCGATATGCAGATGACACTGATTTTGTCAGTTATTCCTGAATTTTCCTGGACCGAATTGAAGAAATTGGCTTGGCAGAATGGTTCCTCGCCATCAACGAATCCAAAACCGAAAGAACATCTGTCCAGAGACACACCGACCGAATATCTGAGGAGTGGCGGATGACAAATGAGCTAGGCTCACTACTGGGAGACGCAGGGGATGTCGCACGCCGTAAACAGTTGGCAAATGTAGCATTGGACTGTCTGGTTCAGGCGGAATCAGATTAGTATCAAGATACAGCTCCGCCTCTATGTATCATTCGTTGACCTACAACATGGGCACCTGGGGTCTGACAGGGACGGAGTTAAACCGACTGGACTCATACCATCGCTGTCATTTTCGTAAGATAATCGGTGTTCATTATCCACAGTTCTAAGATGACTACAGAAACCTGATAAATATCGTCGATGCTAGTGCGAGCCGATCAGTCGGTTGGTCCGAAAAGCCCGGTGGCGACTCTTCGGACACTTGCTACGTTTGCCAACGAACGTCCCTGCCCAGCTTGCCATTGACGAATACTTCAAGCCGGACAGGGGCGGCTTTCATGGGCGACCTCGGGTGACATTGCCAACGATGCCGAACGGGGGACTTGAAAGGTGACATGACCATAAATTTAATATTTTAACCACGTAAATTACATACTAACGTGATGCTATTTAGACAGGTGTAATACCCGACTGGTTCCTTAGTTAATATATGTACACACAGCTTAATGAGTAAAAATTCAGCCTATCTGACCGATTTCTGAATGAAATAATGTACCTGATTGCCGCTTGGAAAAGTACTATGACGTAATATGTGCCATTGCACAAATCTGCCTCACCACTGAAAACATAGAAGACACAGCGTAAGATTCTTGTGATTTGGATAGTTGCATCGCAAATGTGAGGACTTGTAGGACTGTTGCCGCATAGGCCTACAGCGATGAACCATTGGCAATATACGTCACTCAGAAAAGTTTATGACATGTACAATGATGACGACGATGTGAAAAGGAACATTTTGTGACTGTCGTTGACGTTGTCGCCGGTAACAAACAACAATTTCAGATTCACGAACCGAACATCCGAGTTTTATTGGAAACGGACAATGCATTCATGACATTATGTAGAATCACACAAATTATTTCCAAGTCAAATACAACGTCTATACGTAAAACTGTATCATATTTTATTTATCAGTTGTATTTGATAGATATGTTATACGTTGTTAACCGTATACAAAATTACTCCGAATATTTTAATACTAGCAATGAACTCTCAGTTTTTGGAGCGCACATCTGCGAATGGAAAGGAACCGTTCATTAACTGAAGATGAGCACTGCCTTCGCTTCAAAGAATGTCGCTTAACTCCTCGGCTCGACTGTTAATTACTGGCTTGACAGTTCGCGAACATGTCTTTCCAACGTGTATGCAATATGACATTTGGCCATGTTGTTGGATATTTTTTTTTTTTATAACCTGGACTGTACACTAAATAGTCACTTTCTGCGCTGCAATTAAACTATCAAATAATATTAAGATATATTGATTTTAATTATGTATTTCTTGACTACAACATAGTATGGTAAGGGGATACTTGTTTCTATCCAACAACAATTATTATGTAGTATTTTTCTTCTGTGTGCTCAGATTTTAGTAATACCCACAAATAGATAAGGTAATCTGTTTTTACTATAATTATGTATAGTTGGTTTGTATTTCAGTATTGCTGATGCTGACAAATTAAGGGATGAGGAAACACTATCATCTTCAATTCTTACATATTCAAAATTGTGGTGTGGGTCGTTTGAGAAATGTTTTTGAACAACTGTAATTGCACTGACATCATGCATATTTTGGATGTTTTACAAAAATCATCACATAAAAATGTGACATGTAAACAACCTAACACATTTTATTGATGTGGATGCCGTTGTTGACAAACCAATCATATTGATGTATATCTGACTGATGTCGTGTTCTTCTCCCTTGCGGTATTGCAAAGTCAATCCTTTAACAAGTAAGTTTTCTTGCACCAGTAGTGCACATTGTGCGTGAAACATGTTTGAGGTTTGCCGTAAAAGCACATAAATGAGCGTCACGCGGTGATACTCCAACATTGCGCAGAACCACACGACCATCCCAACAACATCCACGTGATTTCAATTGAGTGCTACAGTCATCTTCATTCTCTACAGCTCTGACGACATTCCTCGTAGATAAATGGCCTTCTCTGAAATATACTTCAGTACTTCAAGAAACTGTGCCTTAAGTATGAGTATACTTTGTGTTAAACGAGGCCAGATTGTCTTGTGACCACGAAGAAACAGACACCAGCGCAATCAAGACTACTACAATTAGCTGTCCGTTGTAATAACACTGACATGTTCGTCCTTCTGCTGCACGATGCAGAATTAGTTGAATCATGTTTGTGGATTGATGTAGACCTCAGCACAACGAATTCACGACGAGTTATCAACATTACTAGACAGGCTACGGTACTCATGTCTGACATAAGCTATGCCTTACCAAGTTTGCATGGGTAAAGGCAAAGTGAGACCTTATCAAATGATGATAAAGCATGTCGACTACAAACTGGCTTTGGGGAAATTTGGTGAGTCTTCTCTGTTGATCACTCTAGATGGGAACGCTTGCCGCCTTCGTAAATGATGCTGTCCTCCTCAATGCCTCCGAATCATCATACATCTTCTCGTTCAGGGGGTGTCCTCTGGCCATGCATGCTGCATGTAGCATGCAGTCGTGTAGTGGTCAGTGCTGGAATACGTGCTCATTAGTCATCGGGGCGTTTTCACAGTGAGATTTGGTGAGTCAAATGCAGTAGCTGCTGATGTAACCAGTACAATAGAAGAGTTTATTTGTGCAATGTTTGGTGCTTCCAAAGTCAAGGAGGTGAACGAAGCAAGGTTCCATATGTTCAGCAAATAGCACGCACCGCGTGATCCCAATCTTCCACTTGAGAAGATACAAACTTCTGACCCGTGTTGCATTCCACCCTGCGAGGCTGTTTTGGCTACAGAAGTTGAAGCAAGTTAACTTTGTAGCACATGTGTGGAAAAACGCAAGACAGTAGACTTTGAACAAGAGGGGCATGAATGGAAACTGGATGTCAGCAGCCATGAACAAACTATGTGGCTTGAAAGTAGACAAACACATGTAGACACCAGGATTGACAGTGTTGATGTTGTTGTAAGCGACAGTGAAGATGATGACAACAAGGAACCGGTTTACAATGAGTCATCTGATGAGGAGGACGACTACCTTGAGTTCTGAGTTGTTTCAAAATGAACGATATGGACATGGCTCACAATATATTCCATCAGTTTATATGCTTGTTTGTATCGTTACTGTTTGTATCGTTTTGATAAGGTGCACATTCTAACTGAAGCTAGCTCAGGCTGTCACATACTATTTTCTCTTTGTGTTTTAACCAATCATCAGCAAATAATGTATAATGACTATATTCTTTAATTTGTATATAGTTATTAGCCTGCAAGGTGAATTCACTGTTTTTCGTGATCAACTTAAGTGGAAGGGTTATCCCTATATGAGCTATTAACTAAAATGTGGAGTGATTTACATAAAATAGTTTAAGTATGTCAGTAAGACGTCACAACATCATAATTACCTATTATTATTATATCATTGTTAGAAAGAATATTCAAATATCTTTCTAACAATACCTCATATGATATATTTCGGCTGATTTTTATTGATGAAGTAGACTGATATCTACCCCACCCCCTTATTTCACTAATCACACGTGTTGTAAAAAATAAGTAAAACCACACTGAAACTGAATCTCGGTCTAAAGTGTAGAGTAATTTATAGCATAGTACACATCTAACGTCATACTGACGTCATTACACCACAACTTCATATTAATTATGATACATTTGAAAAGTGTGTTCAAATAGCTTTTCAGTGATACCATACGTGCTATAGCTTGGACGATTTATGTTGATAAAATGGACTACTACTTACTCCTACCCCCATCTTTTATTATTCACACCTAATGGCATCCATCATCCCCTAGCACGTCAGTCCACCGCTCAGGAACCTTCAGGTGCGGTGTTTTGAACAGCACAAGTGTAGGGCTAATCAGAAATGCCCACCAGACACCTAGTCATTTCAAGCAAATAAATTACCGCTAGCTCTTGGACTATATAGGACATTTTATTCGAAGCTTCCATTTTGCGACTGCATTCCGAGTTAACCACTGACGTGAATATGTTGATCATATTTGCAAACGGTTAGTTTGTATAAACTGTTTTAAATTAAATTAAATTAAATTCCTTATTTCCAGTTGAACATAACATATAATACATTTAACATTTGTACATATTATAAATTAAAACAAAATTCAAGTGGAAATGGAGAAAGTTTTAGCTGTATGGCACAAACAATTTGCCTTTTGTTCCCCCTTTTAACTATAGGCTCCATCATATTGAATTCACCTCCCATTATAATTTATGCTTACACAGCACAGTCAGTAATCCTGTGCGGAATTGATGACTGCGAGGCTGAGTCAAGCTGCCGTACTGTGAGACTGTTCGTATCGTATTGTTCAGGTTGGGAGTCGCTTGTATTGTGAGAGAAGAGAAGGCGGTTCCTGCAATCGACATGAACCAGTGAGTCAACGAT